>QQSS02189962.1:0-13236 GCA_003687565.2 Craspedacusta sowerbii | reverse complement strand
TGTATGTATGTATGTATGTATGTATGTATGTATGTATGTATGTATGTATGTATGTATGTATGTATGTATGTATTTGTGTATGTATTTGTGTAATATTCTTTGTATTTTTGGTTTCTGTGTATGACTCAGCTGTGTGCGCGGTACGTTATGCCTTAATATTTTTAACCATATTGATCTCTTATTCGAGTACAGGTACTTGCTTGCTGTTGGAGTCATTGTTTTGACCTTTGCTCTAGGGCGCTATGAAAGCCTGGTCTTCATATGCTATCAGTTATTACCTGTTTTCTTCAGGGTAGAAGCGAATATTGTGTTTGTCATCTAATCTGTTGGTTTTAGGCGATGCATTTGTACAAAAAGCGGCATGGGAGCTTGCCTAGGACAAGAAATGAGGTTTGCTCACGTTTGTGTTATCATTGAGAAAGACGCATGCCATTCATTGTGCCGGAGTTGTATATTCGAGGTCGGGCATGCCTTTAATGTTTGCCAGTACTTTTGTCCACGTGAATGAAATATTACTGTACACAGCGGAAGATTCATTTGCATTTCTTCGCGCATGCGATGCTTGGTTGATTATGATTTCAATAGTAAGTGTGATAAATGTCTTTTTTTCCCTTCAATATCAGACGGATTTCATGAAGTTTCTTGCTGTGGTGAAGGAGATTAACTCTGTGTCCAAAGCGAAGGTGCGCCGCTGTTTTGTATTTGAGCTGTCTATGAGTTTGAGATGCCTTTCTTCTTTTCAATCCTCACTAATTTTGTTCCCAGTGACCTCGATGATTCTGAAGGAGCTTCGTATAAATTGTTGATGCGCGTCTTTGATTAGAGATATGTCAGCACGAGAAGCAGCAAATAATTTTTTTTTTAGAAGCATTTTTCTTTCTTTCTATCGTTTGGCGCTGAGAGGTTGACAGCAGCTGTGTCAGCTTGCTGCAGAAGGGTAGAATCTTTCAAGTAAAAGATTTTAGCTCGGAAATTTCATGTTAGATTTTTTTTTATTCTTCCTACTCGGTAATATCGTAAGTGCTAGTAGGCAGATTTTTATTTTTGGTGGGGAAAATGCTGAAAAGGAAAAGCATTCGTTACCCTCTGCGAGCATAGAGCGGGAAGCCTTTAAAACCTCGTACTTGCATGTTGTCCGTGCGACGCATGGTTCTGTGAGTCGTGCGATAACATGTAAATGAAGTCTTCAATTCATAGGTGGACGAGGTGGATGAAAAACTTCTGAGAGAGTTCGCGTACCAGCTGAGAGGTGACCTGTGTCCTATGCAGGCTGTTATTGGTGGTATGGCTGCCCAAGAGGTTATGAAGGTTTGTAGCAACAAACGGTTGCTTAGAATCGTTTCTGTTTAGAAATCTGAATGCTCAGATGGAGCGATAGGTTGTAGCTGATTTAGTTAGCAAACCGCGATCCTCATTTTTTTTTTTAGCTGCCATGCTTTGTATATGTATGTAAGGAATTGGTAAATATGGTAAATTTTCTTGTCGCCCCAGATTTTGGCAAAAGTTTGGTAATTTTGACGCTTTTAGACATAATTCTTTCTATTTTATTCTTGCAGCATCCTAGGATAAATCAATTTAATGAAAAAACAGTCACCAAATGCTACTTTTGTTTGTACTTTCGTGTGTAATGTGCTTTTGCCATTATGTTTAGTGTGTTATTATTATCCGGTAATGCTTGCCATTTCTTCTTTAGGCCTGTTCGGGCAAGTTTATGCCTGTTAAGCAGTGGATGTACTTTGACAGCCTGGAATGTCTCACGGGTGATGGACGCCCGATTACGGAGGACCTGTGCCGGCCGATCAATTCCCGTTATGATTCACAGATTGCCGTGTTTGGACAGGATTTCCAGCGGAGAATGGTGTCCATGAAGTATTTTGTGGTGCGCATGCCTGTCTTTCAACAATTTGGTAGCTAATATGTGGTTTTCCAGTTTGTTTGTTGCTTTGTTGCACTGATGCTTTGGTAATTGGTTTCTAAGCTTTTTTTCGTAGTCTGCATGCTGTATTTCTTAGTCTGCATACTGTATTTCTTAGCTGCATACTTAATTTCTTAGTCTGCATGCTGTATTTTTTAGCTGCATACTTAATTTCTTAGTCTGCATGCTTTATTTCTTAGTCTGCATGCTGTATTTTTTAGCTGCATACTTTATTTCATAGTCTGCATGCTTTATTTCTTAGTCTGCATACTGTATTTCCTAGTCACTGTGTTTAGGTAGGAGCCGGTGCTATTGGATGCGAGCTTATGAAGAACTTTGCGATGATTGGACTTGGATGCAGCCCTGAAGGCAGAATTTATTTAACAGACATGGATTTGATTGAGAAGTCGAACTTGAACAGGCAGTTCCTTTTTCGTCCTCATGACGTGCAGGTGCGTCATTCCTTCTTATATTTGAACAGTGCTCGATCTCGGCATGCATTTGGTGGAGTTTAAGAGTGATTGTCTTATCGCCGAAGTCTAGTCTGGCTTGAATCCTACTGCTTGTAACCATTGTGGGTGAGGTCTGGTCTATAGTTAGTATGTGGTTGGGCCATGTTGGAAAGATTAATGGTTATAATTTATCTGTGGTTTGGATTGGTAGAAAATGAAGTCATCGTGTGCCGCAGCTGCTGTGAAGGTCATGAATCCGGACGTGAATGTTGTTCCCCACCAGAACCGTGTTGGACCTGACACTGAGAGTATCCTTTGATTGTCTTCGCTTTGAGCTTGCTTTGTCAGTCGTTCTGCTGGTTATAATCAGAAATATTTATCTAGTACCCAGAATTATCCGCTTAGCAAAAAGCCGGACGTCTATCGCCTTTTTGTTGGGAAGAAAGTCATTGTGTCCCCAAAATTTGATGAAGCCCAAGTTAAATAATGCGATGACGCGTATTTTTTGCATGGCGTAGGTGTTGGTTGGTTAATTGGTGAAGAGCCTGGAGTTTCCCCGGATGCGCTGTTCATCAATCGTCGGTAACTGCAAGTGAAGCCAGTCGTCGGATGTTCGTTAAACCTCTCAAGGAGCTAAAGAGCTTTTTATGTGCCCGCTAAAGGAGCCTCGGACGACTGGTCGATGCTCGAACGATCTTGAAAGTGACATCGCACTGTTCACATCACAGGTGGCCCTTTTCGTGAAGACCTTCCCAGCAGACGATGAACTCGTACAGTTTTTTTGGTCAGGTATTCTTAGGAGATTCGCCAAACAGGGTAGCCGCAAGAATTCGTCACATACCCTGCTTGCCCACCGACCGCCGTTGGAGGCTTTCCTAGTTGATCGGCGTAGGTTTGCTTGGATTGCATCTCTGCGGTAGCTCTCCGTTGCAAAAAGATTTCGTGTTGATTTCAGCCTGTTGCTGTAAGGCATGCTCTACTTACTTTGAATGAAGTCATGTACGCTTTGAGCCTGTCTTTCTTTTAATCGTTCTTATATGGATTTTAGTTCGCCTGTCTAGATTTCATCCTTGCAGTTGTTTTCGCTTGACTTAGCTGCTAACGAAATATATAATGATGAGTTCTTTGAAGCATTAGATGGAGTCTGCAATGCTCTGGATAATGTTGATGCTCGTAAGCCAGGGCTTTGAGTTTTTCTGTATTCGTCCTCTGTTTGCCCCAGATAATTTCCTGTTATGATGCTTCCATTCTTTTATGCTGAGTTTTTGGTTCCATCTTGCAAGTTGCCTTAATCTAGATTGACTGTTTGAAGTCTACTCGCACGTTGCGTTGTGCAAAAGGCAACTTGTAATTTGAGGGAGTACGTATTCGCTGTAAGGAGAACATGTTCAGGCTGTGTGCACTCTGCTTTAAATAAGTTTCCGCATCATTTTTAATCTTTTTGCATCTTTAGCTAGTCAAAGTAGCAAGTTTTTTTTCCGCAGGCATGTATATGGACCGTCGTTGTGTCTTCTACAAGAAGCCCTTGCTCGAATCTGGAACACTGGGTACAAAGGGGAACACGCAGGTCTATTATACTATCTGCACAACTTTCTGGCCATCTCTAAGCCTCTGTGATATCCTGCTTATCTTGGCGTATTTTATAACTTACAATTTCTTGTTTGCTTGCAAATTGTTATCACATCAGCCGTCGTTTTTTTATATTCTCTTGAAAACCCGTTTTTTTTGTCTCGCAGGTGGTCTTTCCTGATCTGACAGAATCCTATAGCTCTTCCCAAGACCCTCCTGAAAAATCGATTCCAATTTGCACTTTGAAGAACTTTCCCAATGCTATCGAGCACACGCTTCAGGTACGCGACCTTTTACCAGGTCATGTGTTTTGATTCTATCCTCCTTGATACTAGTTCCAAAGTTGCGATGTCAAATTTGTTCGAAGCACTTCACTTTGTCGAAACGGTATGTACTGACGTCTCGTTGCTGCACTTGAGCTGTATGTGACCTGTAGATTTTCTTGCTTTATTGTTAAATCCCTGCTGCCATGGTAACACTTTGTGTCGCCTCCTGGTGGTAAAATTTTTCTTTTGTGATGTAAATCCTGTTCCAATCGGTGGTATAAGCTTGCGCTTGTTTTTAACAGTGTAAATACACACACACGCACACACACGCGCATATATATATAATTTGTATTTTGTTATTTTACGTATTATATATTTCGGAGCTGATCTGTAAACTGCAGCGATCATTGACCGCTAATCCTGTTCTGTGTCTCTTGGCTCTCTGCAGTGGGCTCGTGACTCCTTTGAGGGTCTCTTCACGCAGCCGGCCGAGCTTGTCAATCAGTATGCCAGGTTAGATTTCTTGTCATCTTAGTGCCCTTATTTTGCAATCGCTCAGCCAGGGCTACTGCGTGTTCGCGGGTACAATGCGTAGTAGATAATGCGATCAAAACGCACTTATGCAATTGTTGTCTGCTAATTTGATGTTGTGTTCGCGCATGGCAGCGTCGATATCATATGCATGATGCTCCTAGTTTGCACTAGTCGATTTATTTATATTGCTTCATTCTTCACTCACGCCTTTCGACCGTTGCGTCCTAGCGTGCATTAAATTTTTATTGCTTGGTCGGATGATTTTTTAAAAGGATGGGTTAGAGGAAGAATTCACGGAAGTGGTGGGAGCAAGCAAACTTTTGCGCCTGATGCCGTATGTAAAGTTAATACTTTTGAATCCAAACTTGAATTCTGTTGCAGTGACCAGAAGTTTATGGAGAGAACGAACAAGCTCCAAGGAATGCAGCTGGCATGTTATATTCTACGTTGTTTGCCTTTATTGATTCGGTCTTTGGCGTTTATTTGATTAGACATAAGCTCTAGGGAGGGAACGCTTTTTATTCAACTTAGCTGTGTGATGCTAGTAACACAGGAAATGATTTTTTGGTTATCTGCTTGTAAAGCTAGACCTGAGTAGATAGCTTTACTTAGGTTTACCTTGCGAGTTTTCTTTAGCTGGAGACGTTGGAAACGCTTCATAAGGCTGTGACAAGCAGACCAAGCTCGTTTGCCGACTGCATCGCTTGGGCTAGGTTGCTGTTCCAGGATTATTTCCACAACACCATTGTGCAGCTGCTGTTTAACTTTCCTCCAGATCAGGTTCGTGCACTCGAAGGCTATTTATTGATTGACACATAATTGAAGGCTTGTTTTTGTAACTTTTTTTTTTCTCCTCATTTTCCCGTCAGTGCCCAAATCGCATGGGTAATGTTTTCAATTCGTGCGTAACGGAGCTTCGTCGTAATGTATTGATTTGCAACATACGTGCCGGGCTTAGGAGGGGTATATTGCCACTTAAAGCTGTCGTAGATTGTTTCGCTAGTACTCTGAACAGAAGTCAGACTTCTGCTATTCTTCCTCCATCTTGACCCAGCTCGAGTGGGGCCCAGGCGCTTCGTCCATCACATCATGGGGAATCCATGACTAAAGCTTCGCTGAAGACTTCTAGCGTCTTGCACCAATCTTGAAAGCGTCTATAGATCTTCACCGCTTGAGTCGCACTGTAAGTGGTTTTCATGGTTTTCCAGGTCACTTCATCTGGCGCTCCTTTCTGGTCTGGCCCTAAGAGATGTCCTAAACCGATCAAGTTTGATCCGTGTGACGACATGCATTTGGACTTCATCGAAGCTGCTGCTAATTTACATGCCTACAACTATGGGCTGAAGGGTATGTGGAATATACTTATATACTTGTGGAGTATACTTGTTATATACTTGCAAGGAAATGTCAAAGCTCTCCCTGCAAAATGGTAATTTATGCACGGCTAAATATGAGATTTGTTGCTATGACACATAGTTATTAGCATGCATTCCCATACGTTAAAGTGTGGAAGTAGGAGGCTTAATTATACGAAACCTTGTTCCGTTCCGTGCCGCCTGTAAGGTGGCAGTAATTTATGTAATGTTCGATGTGAGTTCGTCGCTATGACGCATTCTTATTGGCCATGCTTTCCTGGTGGTTGAAGTGTTGAGGTAGGAGACAATTATTTTTTTGCGTAATGCTCTTGTCATGTATAATGTATAATTGTATAATGTTCTTCTGAAAGCATAATTTGCATGACCTTTGTTGAAAACTTCGAGGCATTTGGAAGTTACGAGCAATTGAGCTCCCTCGTGACCTTTTGGCCTTCAGTGCGTAGTACCTGGCTCGTTTGTCATGCCAACATAATCAGTGCCCTTTGATGACGTTGATTTGCACGTGGGTTTCGTTGTCTTGGACTCTAGCTAATTAGCGGTTTTCAGCCAACAAATATTTGATGAAAAGTGGCTCCCACTACTTGTTAATTGGCTATTGCCATTCTTTGCGTACATGCTTACCTTTGCACCCTTATAATTGCAAACCTGGTAAAGGTGTATGCTAAGTTTGTTCAGTTGTGCTTTGCTTACTGCAAAGCTGGACAGTAACACGTTGCTTGTGGCAAGAGACTGTTGAGAAGTGGCATATATTAAAGAAACCAAGGCGCCGTTCGCGGACATGTGTCATTCGATAAGAGGGATTAATCATGTTTTTTTTTCAGACCCTTTTTTTAAATTTGATATCAGCAAGTTTAAAATCTAGCAGAACCCCTGTATCCCTGTACATGTCTTCTTGGGGTTTTTCAACACGAGCGAAAATCGAACTCGTGAATTCATTAGCCGTAATATAGTTAGCCATCGAGGATGAATAGCTTGGTTTTAGTTTTAAGAATAAGGAGATTTTGAAGGTCTTCTTTTTAAGTTTTGTATCGTAGATGTTTAAGATGACAACCCTGTGTCAAAGCGTTGACAGCAGCAGGTCAGACGAGAGCTCGATCGCTCGTCAATGCAAACAGGCTCTCATCTTATCAACGAACTCTCTAGCTATCATACGATGCGTTAAGCTGCTGAAGAAGGGTCGCTCGAGTTTGATAGCCTCCTGATTTAGATTGGGTTTTGTTCATAGGTTCTCGCGACCGTGACTTTCTGCTGAAGGTCTTGAAAGAGATACACTTGCCTGAGTTCGTTCCCAAGTCCGGTGTTAAGATTTCCGTGACCGATCAAGAGGCTCAAGAGAACCAGCAGGATATTGGTACAGCTAATGTTACTTGAGTCTGTGTCGTCCGCGTTGCTGGTCGTGCGTTATTGTTAAGGGTTGCAATTTGACCTTCATGTTTACTGCACAAAATCTTTATCTTATCCTTATGGTGTATATGTGGTTTATTTCGGCTCTCTCACATATTTGTAATGTCGTTGACATATATTCACGCCGGTTGCGACTTACAAAGCTAATCTAAGTATTGACGGTAGTGACTTGCTCTCTCAAGATGACCAGAAAGTAGAGGAGCTCAGACATGGCTTGCCGACTCCAGATCTTGTCGCAGGAATGAAGCTACATCCGGCTGAATTTGAAAAAGTACTTGTGATTTTCGTTATTTGTTTTTTGATTTCTTTACTATGTACTATTCTATGGTGTCTCGTTGAATTCCTTCTGTCGAGTTTCTTTCGAGAACTTTAGATTTGAGATTTAACCCGTGTGGTATTGTCATCCGAATATTTCTGTTTTTCATTTGTCGTATTTTCGTATTTTGCCCAGTATTGTTGTCCTATCAAGAAATTTTGTTAGGTCAAAGATTTGCTAGGGGTAGGAATCCTGTAGCTAGATAGTGAGGCGGTTGGAGATCTGTGCGCGTCTTTGTTTCAGTAATTTTCATTCCGCGGTTTCAGGACGACGATTCCAATTTTCACATGGACTTTATAGTTGCGTGCTCAAACTTGCGTGCCTCGAACTACGACATTGCCCCTGCTGACCGGCATAAGGTTTGTACTTGCTGTGAACAACTTTCTTTGAATATCGACGCTTCGCCAGCCGGCAAAAATAGCGTATTTAATACTTTTGTTGTGTATCCCATGAGATAGCCTAATGCGAGGCATGGTGAATTTATCTCGCCAAGACTTCTTTGAGATCATCTATTCAAGACCCGTTTTTGATCGAGTTGAGATCATCTCAGAGACCTCTCAATAAGGTTTTTTGTATCCCGTGAGATGGCCTAATGCGAAACCAAGTGAATTTATCTCGCCCAGATTTCCTTGAGATCATCTTTCCAAGACCGGTTTGATTTGTGACGTTTGATTTTTGAGTTTAGATCATCTCAGAGACTTCTCTTAATTTTTTTGTATCCCGTGAGATAGCCTAATGCGAAACCGAGTGAATGGATCTCGTTGAGATGGAGATGATGTCGTCGTACAAGTTTGCTTTCCGTTGTGAGCGATCTCAGATCAAATTAATATCGCGTATAAGATGATGCTAATTTTTAAGGCAAACTTCAAACTCGTTTTCTCGTCGATCATTCTACTTTCTACGGCGCACGCGATTGCACGCAAGCTGCATGATCTATACTCGATAGAAAGCAACGCAGTACACTTTTATGAAAAACGGTGGGTGATGGTTAAATGTCATCCCTCATGAATCCTGGAACCTAACAGGAATATGTAGGTATGAATCTTCACTATTAATAATGGCCATAATATCGTCGAGCGTACCCAAAGCAGCTAGCCCATTCTTAGACATCCGTCGATGGCGGTAGATTGTCCTGACAAGCTAAGGTTTGTTGTGGTCATCCTACCATCAAACTTTCTTCGTGTGACCATGCAATGAACCAGCAATGCATCTGTGGATACGTCATCTCGTTCAAGACTCGATTGAGATCAACAGGAGATCGATCACTGGTGGGACCTTCTCAAACAGATCTAATCAGATTAGATACGAAACTCGGAAACGTGAACGAGGCACGTTGGAAATGACGTATTTAACACGTTTCTTCAAAGTGCGGGAATGAAATTTTTTAGGTCTCCGGCTAGGCAGAGCGGAAAAAATATCCGTTTAAGACATCTCAGATAAGTCTTTTGCCGTATGGGTTTTATCCATGTGGCTTGTAAATAGATATTTATGTATGTGTTGCAGCACCAGAAGTCAATCGTTTTGGTGCCAGAAATTTGGAAAACGTTATGTGCCGCCATCGTCGTTACGTTTTCTATATGATCTAGAGCAAGGGCATTGCTGGCAAGATAATTCCCGCTATTGCTACTACGACTTCTGTTGTCACAGGCTTGGTGTGCCTAGAGCTTTATAAGGTACTTATCGCCTGAATTGGAATAAAGCACTCACGTATTGCTGGCGCTTCGTATTTCTACTAGGTTTTTTTTTTATTTTTTTTTAAGGTTTTTCTGTCAGCTTGTGTCACTTGCCACTTGCCTTAGCTTGCATGGCAGCGGACTTCTTGTAATGGCTGCTGTAGAGGGTAGACTTTTGTTGCATGCTTTACAAGACTGAGCAATGGCGAACGGTTCAGCAAGGTTTTTTATTTTCCTTTCCCAGATCATCAATGGCAACACAAAGCTGGAAAACTTCAAAAATGGATTCGTTAATTTGGCCCTGCCGTTTTTCGGTTTTTCAGAACCCATAGCTGCTCCGAAAATGAAGGCAAGTCCTTTTTACACGTAGAATCGGGATTATCTAATTGTTAGTGTGTCATGATGTCAGAAGCAATGCGAAATTTAACTTACTTTTAATTTCTGTTTGTTGCATGGTGTGAGTCTGTTTATTTATTTATTTATTTATTTATTTTTGCGGCGAGCAATTTTGCTTCTGCTTTATTTTCTCGTTGCCTGACTTTTGATTCAAACAGGCACTTACGATCCGCATGCTTTTTTTATGCTCGCATAGCCTTCGGCTACTCGAAGTTACGGTTTGAATTCAGAAACTGTCTGTCCTGCTATGTTTCAGTACAACGATCGAGAGTTCACGCTGTGGGACAGTTTTAGTGTGCGTGGCAAGAAGGAGGATGGCATGGAGATGACACTCCAAGACCTCATGAACGTGTTCAAGGCTAGTACTAGGCGAAACTGACGTCTTCACCTGTTATGAATGTGGTTTAGGGTTACGGAAAAATACTTCGTAACATCTCGGGAGCAGCGAATTTTGCAATGATCGTCTCATCGGTTTATTTGTCAATGCTAGTGGCCTGTTTAAAAAAAAAAACAATAACCGCCGAAGTATGGTCTTCTGTCTAGACGCGACGACTCTGAGCCGTTTGCAAATCGTTGAGATGAATGTGAAATTGGTCTTTCTTGTATGTTTTTGTTCGCTGTTGCGCATTAACGCTCGTCCCTTGTTTTAACCTCTTTTCTTTGCTTATGCTAGTGTCTATGACTGAAATTCGTCACATTATGTGAACTATGTCACTGGACTCTTCATGGTTGTTTTCTTTCTATCAAGGATGATCATAAACTGGAGATCACGATGATATCTGTTGGTGTCTCTATGATATACTCCTTCTTCATGGCTCCTGCAAAGATGCAAGAGCGGCTAACTGCTCCGTAAGCCATGTTTATCGTGATTCCTATCCAACGTTTTTTCATTCCTTTTTTAATTCTATGGCATCTTTAATGCTCTCTCCACTGGTTCTCAGAATGCGAGGAAATGTCTGTCATATTTTTTATGCGCCGTATTCGTGTTTTTCTAGTGTGGAGAGCTACGGGTAGTTCCAAGTTTACGCCAGCGATGATTATGGGTTGCGTTACATTCTATGATAGTTTGCAGACATCATTTGTTTTGCAAATAGTACTAGTTTTGAAGCCCCTCCCCAAATCTTGACGTCACTGTGGCTAAGGAGTCCTTGACGTTTTCTGTCAGCCGTGCGAAGAAATAATTGTCGAAATCTGTCCTTTTGTGACAAGCAATCAAGCATGCATTTGCAGCCATAGCGAGAGTGCCTTCATTTGACCTGTCCTATGGAGCATTTCGTTTAACCTATCAATAGTGTGTTTTGTGCCAGCGTGGCTTTGTTCCGTCGTAATAGCATATCTCAAACCGTGGAGAAAGTGTCTAAGAAGAGGATCAAGCCGCACGTCCGCCATTTGGTTCTCGAGCTGTGCTGCAACGATGCTGAGGGGGAAGACGCGGAGGTGCCATACGTCAAGTACAGGTTGCCGCAGTTCTGCGACTAGTAACGGACTGGCATGGCACTTAACGTAGAGCTCGACTAGTGCGATGTAGAGCTAGAACCTGCACTGTTATTGAGATTTGATAAAGCTTGTTTGGCATTGTCGCTGAAGCTCTCTGTTTCCTTTGAGTTTGTTCTTCTCTTTCTGGATTGCTGATTTTAAAAAAATTATCTGGTCTGTGAATGTGGTCGTCGTAGATGGAGCTTGTCGCTGTTTATGGCTTCGTCTTGAGCGTTACTTCGTTTGTTGTTTTATTGTTCGATGATTTACCTTGTAGGGATCCGCACTTGTAATGTTAAGACGTTTGCCGAAGTGGCATCCCTAGTTCGCTGTCGCAGAGGATTTTAAATTGGGGCTAGCTTCATGTGAGATGTTAACGCTACTTTGCTCCATTTCTATCCGAGTCGAGATGTGGGATACCTTTGTATGTAATTCGCCGGCTTATCGAGGTCCAAGGACGTTCACCACTTTTGCCGTCTATACCTCTTGCGTATATGGTTAAACTAAAAGCTCCGAAAAGGCGTTAGGAAAACGGTCCTGGAATCAGTGATTGCAATACTGAAAGTCACTCTCTCGTACGTTTTGTTTGGTTTATACTCGGTTCCGGCGAGTCAGCTTGCAAAGTATTGGGCTGGGTGTCTAGTCTATATTTATTTCTTAGGTTCTGATATGGGGAAGTAGGATTGGTCGAAGCACTGCTATAGTGCGCTACGTGTCGTTTTTTTTTCACGATCCTAAAGTTGGAAGCAAGAAGGAAAGAGAATGTTTGAAGTTCTTCGTTCATGTGTCTTTCTGGCTTTCTGGCTTCATTAGCGCGCTTGTGCGTAGAGAAATAGCACAGAAAGTATAAGTTTGCGTTTGCGAGTGTAATGGCATATGATATCGTTCGTTAAGTATGCTTGCCTATGTGCCTGGTATGGAGTGAAAGCAGCATCTTGATGGCCTGTGCATTGCTATGTGTTATTGCCTGTAGTACGTGTTGTATTCACAAGCCATTTTTTGATGAGGCAAGCGAGCTGTTGTCGAAGAATTATGAGCGTAAGGGTTTTTGAGGATGAGGGTTATTGTTATTCGTTTCTGCCTGCCGGCTTTCGGGTTTACTTCCGATTGCTAATCGTCGCTAATATGCCCCCTTTAAGTGCAGCACGTTCACTGAATGTTCGGTATTACATGTTGATGTGATAATCAGTTGACGTGGGTACCCGTTGTCCTGCGACTTGTATCGTCATGTCTTGATTGTCTCGTTTCAGGGATCTCTCCCGTGAAATAAGATCATTTTATTTCTTACGCGCTGCTCTTGATGCACGCTATATGGTTCATGTTATCAAAAAAGAATTTTCATTGTTTGCATTTGCTTTTGTTTAATGCCGCTAGTTACTCGAAGGTCTACTGGTAAGACCTCCTGTCAGCGGGTATTGCACAGCGTTACGTTTCTGCTTTGAACCTATTTCCTAGCAAAGTTGTCCTAATTACTCCGCAGTGAAGTTTGAGTCTTGCTGCTCCACTCTGGTTATATAGTCCACGTTGAGATGACTTCGGTCACTCGCAGATTTGCGTTGCAGAGAAAAAGGTTGGGCTGCCATTATGTACCTGTGTACTGTGTAATGCCTTTGCCACTCAAGTGTCATGTCTGTTTGCCATTGGCTCATCATGTGTTTGTATATATATATATATATATATATATATATATATATATATATATATATATCATACAGATATATAGATAGGTGTTGACACATATATGTATATATATATAATGTAGATAGATAAATATATCATATATGTCATATAGCATATATATCATCATATTCTACGCACACACACACTCATGTATATATATACATATTCATATATTATTT
>QQSS02189951.1:0-13237 GCA_003687565.2 Craspedacusta sowerbii | reverse complement strand
TATATATATATATATATATAGATATAGCCCAAAGGGGAACTCATATCGTCGTTTCTGAAGAGAGCATAAAGTTGTCCCGTTAATAGCCGCATTTATTTCGGGTCTCTACAATTACAGCTTTATGCATGTCTTCCCCCGTCTAAGAATCTTTGACCATACTCCAAACACGCTTTGCTATCGGACCTAATCCACATTCACTTTAAATACAGAAACTATTTGGCTCGCTTTAATCGGACTACACAATGAATCTGCTGGCTACAAAAACTCCTTACGAAACATGCCATAGCTGGTGACTTAGTGGGGTCAAGGAAAGGGTACTCACCCATTGCCGGAGCCATTATCTGTGGCGCAGGACCACCAATTCCAGACACAGGACCAGCCAATCCTATGAAAAAAAATCACAATACAATAAACTCTAAGCCAAGTAACTGCATAAATATTTCAAACAAAACAACTATCGTATCGTGCACGCAACACACGAGAATACTCAAACATGTCAATGGGCATAAATCGTAAACACGTACAAACATACTTCCATCCACCCAATCATTCATCTATCCATGCATCCATCCATCCATCCATCCATCCATCCATCCCTGCATCCCAACAATCCATCAGTCTATCCCTCCTCCATCCATCCATCGATCAACCCATACATCCAATAGCAAAGCGGTACTTATTTTAACGACCCCGGAGGGATGTAAGGCTAAGTGAACCTACGAAGCAAGTTGCCGCGGAGAGGACTAGAACCTGCTACCTTCGGATTACGGGCTCGCGCCCTTACCGTTGAGCTAATCGTTTGTACATGCATACATACATGCATACATACATCCATGAAAAATCTCAGCTAGCAATGATAGCAACCCACATATTTATATCTTAACTAAATAATAGGCAACTTTTTAACTCCATAAATAGGTAGATGAACTGCAGTAAATTAATATATTTGTTAACAGAACTCCCTAAAGCTAGTGCTTCAGAATGGCACACATTGTCACAGGTGTTTGCTCTCAATATGCATGCATTAGTTTGCACAAAATCGATACGGTCCTCGCACAACAACAAAACCGCATTTATATTAACACACATTTATTTATAATTACATATATATATACACACACAAACATACACGCACACAAACAAACAAACACACATACACAAGCACACACACAAATACAAGGTGCTTTGAAAAGCAATGTAATCAGTTGTGACAGAGCAGCTATAAATCTGTATAAATGTACAGGTTTGTACTTGCAGTCTGGTTTTATGTAGCATGTTATCTGCCTTGACCAGCCATGTAAGTAAGAACTGTCAAGGAAATGAGCCATGCAAATTTAGCAATAATGCCAGTTTTAGCAGTAGAACAAGGCGTTGACATTTGCTCCACAATCAACGACTCCTCTGCAGGAAAATGGTCCAAGGCAAACTTCTAAACATAAGCTCTACCTATAAATTTCTCAAAGAAAACTTCAGAATGCTTGCAGGCTATGGCAACATAAAATGTAATAATATCGTAATATCAAACCAGCTCCATGGCAAATCAACAAATGCGCATCAGAAAATTTTGGTACTGCTTCATAGCATACTTTCTTAAGAAAATATTTGCTAATGTTATCTGCCATAAAGTACGAAAGTACCTGCTGGAGCTCCCATCCCAGGGGCAGGCATGCCTCTCCCAGCTGCACGACCAGCGCCCGGGCCGGGTCCAGCAGTGGCAGCTGGGGTTCTCATTCTGTCCTGAGAGAAGAAAGGACAAGCATGCTTAAAGCACTTCAATCTAACATACAATTTAACCCTGGAACTTTGTATGCAGTTAAAATAAGGCCTGCTCTCACATACCCACTTTTTTCAACCTTGATTAACATGAAACATGCCCAGAACTATAAAAAAAAACACTGCATTCACTGGTATCGAATTAAAAAAAGCTGCATCCAGCTTTGGTACAGGCAACCTAACAGATGAGCATACAAAAACTAGGAACTTGAGTATTGTTTTGTTCTATATTGTCGGCAAGCCTAAACGCAGCAATTTAGCTATGGGTGTTAAAACTGCCAAGCCCTGAAGGACATAATGCAAATTAACATGTCTCGAAAGTAAGCCGTTATTTATAGTGAAAAACATCGTCGGTACCACAGCTCAGCTAAGTCTTATAGCATGACTAACATAAAGAAACAGGATCACTCTATTATTCAAAGCTCCTACATAAATTGCAGTTTGATGCAATCCATCTAACAGCTCCTGCATGAAGAAGCAGTAGTCATTGAGCATCATCTGGAAGCATGCATACCAACAAGAAAAATTAAATCTGCTACTTACACACAATAAAGCAGAAAGTGATTACGGCACTACCTGTGAGGTTCAAAATTAATAAAATGAACTCCTACTATTGGTTAAGCACAATCAAGATTGCAAGATTCAACTTACTTCCTTAGATGGCGGAGCTTCAACGGTCATGGACACAAGATGCTCCCCACGAAGCAGAACTAAACCAAGGGCCCTCTTTTCTTCTCTTTCAGCTCCTTTAGTATTCTTAGGCTTGATCCTGCGAAACTCATCACAGTCACCAAGAATTAAATTCATGTGTTTATCAAAAGCAAGGAATGTACCAATAAACGTTCGTCCATCTTGCAGCTGACAACGCATCCTGTAATTGATGTGCTGCAGCATCTTCGCACTTTTCCCGAGTTGAGGCTAAGGTTAGAAATATGGTTCACAATGTGGGGAAAAGGCTGTGGAAAGGTTTAGCAAATTTAAAGAAAGAACTACTTCGGGTACATCATACATACCAACTACAAAATGTGATAGTAAATGCACCAGAAATCAATTGAATACTCAACCATATTGTTGTAAAGCACCAAAATGGTTGACCCAAGAGGACTTTTTCCCTTCACAAAATTCCTTTTGCACTACAATTTTTACCTGTGACAGCCTACACATAGGCTTTGGGTCTCTTAAACTCAAAAATACTGTTTCATACAGGTGAATGGCCAAAGTGACATGTTTGCATTATTTCCAATGGACCAGACACCTATCAGGTTAATTATGTCGAGAACATACTACAACTTCATTCAATTAATTGTTGTTTAAATGCGGTCAGCAGTAGTGCAAAATTAGAGGCAGGGAGTAGATAAACTAAAACTCTAGGTACCTGCAACTTCTTTTATACATAAAAATTTTGGCTTGCCTGTTATATAGTCTGCTGCCTACTTCAGAAAGATTATGATTAGCCTAGAAACTGACAAAGTTTACACAATATGCACAGAAAGCAGAAAAAAAATAAAAAAGTATAATCAAGTTATACTGGAAATTTTCTATATGGACATCTCAACATTTCCAAAAAACATGGTAGATCGGCTATAACTTCTACGTTGTGCAGCTTATTTAATATGACCGCATGGACCAAGTACGACCTTTGCAAGATTTTATGGTAGGTCCTTAGGATTTTTTAATCGCCTTGAAAAACGCATAAATTTATAGTCTGCTACTCTGATTTCAAACTTAACAAAAATAAATACTTGAAGGACTAGCAGTTTAATTTCAAACATTTTCTGCCTTTATTTAAGGCATAAAAAGTTCAAAAATTTCAACACACAGCAAGCAACTGCAATGTGGGTAATGCAAGAATTATCCATAATGTCGATAATGTTGCATGATTGTGATTCATATTACAGAAATAAACAAGGAGAAGCTTTTGCATAAAACATAGCTTAAAATAGTATTAAAAGTTTTAAAACGCGTAAGGGTAAACATTAAATTTTCTTACCATGATTACTGAAGTGATTAACCCGATCTTTTAGGATACAAAGCCTTCCAGTAGGTACTGGCTCAACACACATGAACGAGCAACATGATGGTACTCGCGGCAACATCGCACGGGTTCTCCTAGCAAACTTGTAATTCGACACACAAACAGCACAACCAGCAGCAAGATAAACCGCAGCAACAAAAGCAACGGTAATAAAATCAAGTACAATAATAAGAACAACTGAAAAAAAAACAGAAATATATGTTCTAAATAACATTTTCGAAGTAAAATGGTCGTGGGCTGTGTCATAAATTGTAACCAAGAATGTATTCCATGAAATTAGAACTACCTTGTTCCAGTAAGTAAGATGCTAGGACATTTCAACAACAACAAAAAAAATTGATTGGTTCCACTACGATTACATGTCAACAAAGTATAGCAAAAAAGCGGAGTTATTTAATATGGATAGAGACAGTATCCTAAAAACTGTATCCCAGCGAGTGTATCCCTGAGAATATCCCACATAGTATCCAAGTAAGCGTATCCCAAACAGTGTATCCTATAGGGTTTCCCAGAGATCCCAGAGAGTGCATTCTATAGAGCGTGCACCAGATTTTTCAAAAGAATTTTTCATTTTCATGGCCTTGCTTCCGTATATCTTACTTCTGAGAGAACGTCTTGGGAGTGTATCTTGCCCTTAACATAGGCTCAAATCGAGAGTTCCCCAAAACAGCCAGGGTTTCAGACATTTATTTTCCCAGAGAGTGTAAGATAGAGAGAGTGCGGCAGATTTTTCAAGAGATTGCCTCGAGAGTTTCTCGTAGGAAAAAATGATCCTTGACGCAGGCTAAATTCGATGATGTCTCAGGAGTGACCCAGAACCGCCAATGGTTCTATAATTTTATTTCCCAGAGAGTGTATCGTAGAGGGCGTGTGCCAGATTTTTCAAGGGCGTGTCTCGGAAGTGCGCCAAAACCCCGAAGGGGTCCAGAATTTCATTGTCCCAGATAGTGAATCGTAGAGAGCGTGTGCCAGATTTCAGAAGAGATTTTTTGGAATGTTTTTCGGGCGTTTCTCGTAAGCAAAAATAATGCTGTACGGAAGCTTAAATCTACGATGATCCTGGGAGTGGTCAGGAACCGCTATTTCCCTATCTCCAGCACTAACAAACCACGCACATTTTTTAAAATAGGAAAGTAAGTAGATGTATGTGATGTCATGAAGTACCTTCATAACTAGAGTTTTGCGTATTATAATGTTTCGAATCATTAGAACCAAGCTATACTAAAATCTCGTTTGTATAGCACAGGATCACAAATAATATTGAATGTATTGAATGTATTTCATATTCCGTTTTGAATGGATTTCAAAATTCGTCATAACCAAATGGTTGGCTATTACAAATGATTTTCCGTTCTGACCTGGAAGGAGCTGGAAAACGAAATCTTAAGTGATTTCAGTAACAATCATTTTTTTGTATGCAAATGTTTTAGTGCAAAAATCAGCTTAGGAATCAAACATTCAACTGTTAAAGACATTGCTTTGATATCCGTACATAAAGTTGAGTGGTTATCTTTAACTGTTATGAATGCGAGGAGAGTGAGCCATTTGTTAGAAATTTTATAGATTTAAGCAATAAAATATAAGTAGTCCTCGTCAAAAGAGAACAAAAATCTATGATATTGGATGTATTAAACAATAAAATCCATTATATACACCCCTGATATAACTTCAGGATGAACTACCTATTCACTTCTGATCTTGATGATCTCTGCCTTGTGGGCTAAAGTCCATGGAGAAAATAGTGCATTGAGGACATCCTTGTACCAGTGCAATTGAATTTCGATTTCTGCTGTACTGCTAATTTCTCAAACGTTTAATAGCATTTTAGAAATTTCCATAAATTTGCTCAAATTATTTACAAACTTAAATACAAACTTTATTGTAGCATCTTTAACAGTTTAGGTGTTCGCTGGAAAATACGCATACGTTATGCTGTTCAATTACATTACTGGTCAAAACGCTATTCGTAGAATGCTTGCTGCAGCGGAGCAAATTGCGTATCATTGACGTCATCAGCTTTCTGAAACAGATAGAGTAAAGGAACATCCAAATTCTAACGATCATAGTGATTTCCCGTTCAGAACCCAGAAGTCGAAGATCACAATTTGATCTATACGTACTCTACTTTGCCTGCTTCTCACTGAGCAGATTGATTTAACTGAAGGGGAGTCAATGAGTAATAGATGACGGAGAATCTCCACCCACTGCACATTTCCATTCTCAATTGCATCTGTCATGATGAAATTTGAGTAAGATCAACCATCTTTAATTTTCATCTTGCTGCAAACGCACAACTGCCAGAGCAGAAAAATTAACTATTTTATTTGCAAGGGTCGATACATATGGCCTTGGCGTTTGTGAGTATTCGGAGCTATGACTGCCCAACTATTAGCTGTGAACGACGTCTGTAGCGGGTACCGCAAATAAGCAAATGCTAGCGCATACGTACTAACGTATTGGAAAACATTGACATAATACATGAATTTGAGTACCATGCTACTATCATCGTGTGGACAATTCACCTATAATCAATTATAAAGGCGTTTTAGGTTTGGCGAAATAGTTCTATCTAGGGTTTAAAATCATGGTTTAGATGAATTTCCGCGGACGGAAATGTTTGCTGCAAACAACTAGTTCCCGCTTATCAGCCTTTTAGTTATATTCCTTAATTCATTTAAGTCGCCCGTTTCACTTGATCAACGTGTATTCGCTTTCACTTGACAACGGGTATCTACGCTCAGTTGACCAAGCACAGCATCAGCTTCTGTGAACAAATTGCATTCTACTAGTTCAGAATAGAATGCAAGTGGATCGGCAACTGATTTAGTTGATTCAACAGGAAAGTGTTTTGAGAGCTTGGATACCAAATTTCTATATCACAACCACATAATAGCTTCGTAAGTCGCGATTAGTAAAAACAGCAATCTTCTTTATTGGGCAATAGGGTAACATAAGGTTTAACACAAAGTTTTTAAATAAAGCACAACTAAAAATCAAACTTGAATGCTTAGTTGTTCAACTTGTTTGTGATGTTTGAGTTAAGCCAATGTTACACTGAATAATTTCCCTCATGACCAAAACCAGATCCTATTCCTTATTTTCTCCAAAACGAAGTCTTTCATCACTACTACAATGAGTAAGTTTATATCTAGGGCGTCCCTGGATATCTTCTTGCATGTCATTTTAAAACTAGTCCCAAACATCCTTCAAGCATAAAAAGCTATTATGGGAAAGCTTGGCCTAAGCCTGTTAAATCGATGAATAAGTGTGCCAGATAAGCTTGACACAGTAAAATGCTTCTCTGGTTCCCATGATACTGAGTGTTGTCTTGACTTGCATTGAATGCAAAGTACACAGAATGTTTTTTAATTTGGTGTCTTCTTCTTCTTAGACTTGATCTTTTGCTTTATGGCAATCAGTTCGAAAAGTCCTGAGCAATCTTTAGAGCTCTTACATTTGCAACCTTGGGAGCCAGTCCACCGTGGGTTTCGGCCCAGGCTTTCTTTGTCTCCAGTATCCTTGACAAACTATGCACCCGTTAGAGCCGGCACAGGTTGTTCTATGCGTAGAGTTTTCGTGAAATTCGTTTCTTACTTTTACTTTATTTTTTTATTTTTATTTTTTATTTAAATTTAGCTATTCACCATCGAAAATATTTCAAACAAAGGATATTACACTTCACTTCGTAATGCATACAAACGAGACAGTTGATATTAGTCCAGTTTACTTGCTTTGGGGCATGGATCCCCTAGAAAACAGTGGGTCTTTTCATGGGGCACCACTAGCACAGTTTATACTCTATATGGACTTTTCTCAAGGGCTTCATATGATTAGTGTTGATAGGAAGCCTAAAAAAGGAGCGATACCAAGCTTATGAGGCAAAGGTGGCTTCGGCAGTTAACCTGCAGTGGGGTACCATTGATTCTAAATAACATGGGTAATGGTTCCCCTCCATGCTAAGAAGGAGAAGGGTGTTCTGGTGTATGAGCATTGTGTAACTTTCAATTGCTATGAGGTAGTGTAAAAGTTAAAAAAAAATACTTATTGTGTGACTATCAATTATGGTAATTTTGACGAGTCAGCTGACTCGACAAAGTTAGACCAGCTTTATGAGAACAACGTAAAAGAATGAGAATTTTTAACGAAACTGATATTGCAAGCGTCTTCAGGTCTTCAATATAGTAATGATGGTGATTCCAGAAGAAATCTTGTGGTTTCTGTTTTGAACATATCTATTGTTTTGCTTTCCTTAGCCTTGTTGCTTTTAAAACGATTCCAGATATAAGGCCCACGTATCATAATACTGAATTTGTTATGGCTAGGAGGAGCATTTTCCTTATACCCATACCTGGATAGTCTAGGCTCTTATGAATGGTTAACCTTGTGAAAACTCTCTTTATGGAGTGAAAGAAGTTGGCCACGCTTGAACATAAAAACAGGAGTTTGCAGCAAATTAATTTCATACACATTAAGCATATGTAATTGTGTCATTAATGGTCTGCAGTGTGAGGTTTTATCTGCATGCATGATAATCCGTGCTGCTCTTTTCTGCAATCTGTGAATTCTTGACAACATTGTTTTGTGTGTAGCTGCCCATGCTATATTTCCAAACCATATAAAGGGATGCACAAACGAAAAGTAAAATGTTCTACTTGCTTCTTGGCTGAGGTATTTTCGGGCTTTTGCCAGGAACCCTATGCTTTGCGAAATTTTTTTTATTTAGGATGCAAAGGTTTACGATGCAAAGGTTGCTTTGGCAGTTTTTTATCTGAAGTGGCGTACCATTGCTTCGAAATAACATGGGTAATGGTTCCCGTCAATGCTATATATGCAGACAGAATTGAAATATTAATATGAATGAGTATATCAAGGCAAAGAATAAAGCTATTAATTTTTGTGACGTTTCGGTCCTATCTTGGACCATCTTCAGACTAAACGAACAAGAATACAAAAAAAAGGAAAACAAAAAGATGCAGAGCACACATCGCTAGAGTCACATCTTCGAAGTCGAGCTAAAACAGCTTCAACTTAATCGAGTCTGACTGTACGTTAAGTGAGCTGGCGAATTTATGGTGCGCGATGATCGAGCTCTCACTTAGCAGACACTCCCATTTGGAGCGACACCTGCGCAGAGTTGTGAAGCAGGCGTGAAGATCGAAATCGATCGGCAATTGATGAGTAGCCAGGTGTTGACCAATTGAGCTCGACCGTTGCTTGTGTTTCTCGATGCGTTGGAGCAGGTGGCGGGTTGTCATGCCGATATAGCCAGCGTCAATATATGTCGATTCGATTTAAACCCTACATAGCACCAGTGCTAGTGCGTCCGAAATTCCAATCGCTGTTTGCAAGATGAGTTCGTTTGCAAGATGAGTTTGCTCGTCGCACTATGCACATACGCCGAATAACACGTACATGATGCATCCTTCGAAAAACAATTGCTCGCTTATAGCAAAAACATTGTGTCTGATGAAATAGAAAACTGCGCAACGAGTGGTCACATGGATAGACCATATGACAAAAGAAGGGTAAATTTAGCCTGTCAGAAGGCAATCTTCTACGCCATTTTATCAAGAGATTGAAGTCAACTATAGAAGTGTGCTTCCAAAGGAGTGGCTCTAGCAGTTTTGTTTGATTTGCCAAAACGGCTGATTTTATCTGTTGCTTCTATGAACAAAAACAAACAAGCAAAAAAAAAATCTGTATGAAATGGTCGCTGATCCGACCAGCCTAAGCAAGACGCAAAAAAAAAAACGAGCTAGGACAATGACGTTTGTTCAGGATGCTTGTCAATTCCAGTCGTTCTGCTAACATCGCCAGTCATCTCATAGCCTAGAAATTAAGGCATCATTTAAATAGGCAAGAAATTGCAGATTTCATATAGCTGCCAGTGCTCAATTGAAAAAAAAGGGAAATTACGTAAAACGTATGGGTACTACAAAATCCATAAATATGGCAATGTTATAGAAATATCAGTCCCTGCGCGCAGGTTAGTGCGCGAGACAGCGCTATCACTTAACCTTCTGAACTATGTCATGCAAAGGCGCGTGGCAGTGCGTGGAATCTCCTAACGCGTCAGGATATGTTTTGATTGGTTAGCTAGCTGAGCAGCTGAACGGTATATCGTACCATCATATGTAGATCATAAATCTTGTCGCGTCAGCATTTTTCTATTTCTGAACCTTGGAGCACACGAGGCCTTCAGAACTTTGTGTCTGATTTGAGAAATAAAAGCAAAATCTTATAATCTTAATGCTATGGAAAATGTCTTGTCGGTTTGCCAAGGAGTCATCCGATCTACAATTTTACTGCTGTCCTGCTATGAATTACTTATAATTGAGAAAGCTATGCGTATTATGTGTGCAGTTTATTCTCCATCACTGATGGCACCAGGGGCTTTATTTGCTTGCAGTATGTTATAAAGATTTGTTTACTTTTGCTTTGTTTTACTTTTCTGCCGTTTGGTGGTTTGTTGGTTTATTTTTTGGTGTACATTAAAGGGAGGATAGGGCTTAGAAACAAGACCTTCTAAAGAGGTTAGGTGGGAAGAAAACGAATTTTAAGAGTTTGAATTTGAGTATCTTAGTTTGTGTCTAAATTTGAATTTGAGTATCTTAGTTTAGAAAAATTAAGCAAGTTTTATTTAGCTTTAAGAAGTTAAAAGCATTCAAATTTTTCCGAATTACTTTTGGTAAGCTGATTATCTTGTTTTTGATATCATGTGACATGTATAGTATCGTTTTATCTGCTTTTATAAAGTATTGCCAGCTTTTGAGTATCTGTATGTACTTAATATTTAAAGCTTTGAACAGCCACGGGTTAACAGGAAGCAAGTATGTGCATATACACGCATCTGAGAGTTAAGACTTAGAGATACATTATTTTATGTATTGGATATTATGGTTTATAAATTCCTATAATGCACTGGCAGATCCATTTCTTGAAAAATCACACATCACAAGTGAAAATATTTATACCTGTTGCATTCTTTTTTTTGCGTTATTATGAAATCTTTATTTCATTTACTGAAAGAGATGTCTTTTGATTTTTTCCTATTTAAAAATGACTATGATTCAACATGTTTTCAGTTCTGCGCAATGCTTTTGTTGTTGGTCTGTATCATTTATCAAAAAATTGTTCTGCCAAGTGCTACTGTGAACATGTACGGTACCCCAGCGCTAATCCATTAGGTCAAGAAGTTCAGCTCTGATTCAGCCATTTTTTTTCTTTCCAGTTCGCTGGGATTCTGCTACTGATGTAAAGTTGATTTTGATGGAACATGCGCCTTAGCCTTTGAATGCTTAATTTACAGTGATATACACAATGGAGTATGATTTGCACTCTGGTGTTATGGGAGCTACATGCACTAAATCTGTTGCTGTGCACCAACACAATTATTGTCTGGGGATGCTTTTTATCTCGACTGTCCAGGGAATACTCGTTTTTTCTTCTATTGATTAGCGCTGCCAATGGCCATTAAGCAAATAAAGTGCCACCTCTAAGATTGGACTTAATGTTTCATTGTCAAGGACCAAGGTTCTAGTCCTCCAGACAAGAGGGTGACCCTGATGAAGCAAGACTAAAGATACGCGTGGCTCGAAAGTGCTAAATCTTTGTTGTTACAGATTCTCCTTATTCTTAATTACATCGCTTAATTGCAGATATTTCCTTAGTAGATGGTTGCCTTGTCTGTGGGGATTTGATTTACTGTGTTTCCCCTACTAGTTTTGCATCCAAGTAACGTTTGCTATGAGCTGTCAATTTCTAGGCTGAGAAATCACGGCAGTTTGGCAGGCTTGTTATTGATTTAATTCCTGTTTGAATATCCATTTACAGAATGCTTCTCAGGAATATTGCAATTACAAAACAATTTAATTACATAGCACATGTTGTTTAAGTTATTTTTTTGTAATTGCAATGCTACACAACTTTCAAGTTAACCGCTATCAGTGTCATTTCTGCTTTTTATTCGTTACGGCAGCAAAGTGTGTAAAGCATGGGATTTGTGTATGTTATAGAATATAGTCGTTTATAGTGTTTTGTTTCCATTACATGTAAATTGAATGTGTTGGGTAGTTTAATATAATTGTCTTTTAATAAGAATTTTTAGAATGTGTCTCAAGGAGTTTTCTGTGATGACCCTGGATGAGCTTGAGGCGGATTTGTATACTCTCATCCCGGAGCTAAGAGAAGCTGCTAAACACCCAGCACTGGAAAACCCATTCCGGTCTGAAATCAAGCTGTCTTTCTGGGGAAAAGTTAAGGTTAGTTTTGAACAGTACCTCAACACTATGTCTGTGCGTTAATGTGCAGTTCTCAAGATAGGCTACATCCCAACTGTAATCAAAGAATTACCCATATCAGAAAAAAGAATTAGTACCTGTCGCTTCTATTTGCTTTACATTGTTCGCAAGCTGTTCGTGGTAGGACCTCCGATCTTCCGAGTTTAAATTATTTAATCTAAATAATCTTATTTTATCTAAATTAAAAAAATAATGCTAATAGCTCTGGATTCGCTGTTATTGTTTTTGTTGCTGGTGAAGAGCGAAACGTATTCCATCGATTGCCACTAGCAGTTGATGTAGCCAGTTGTCGGGTGGCGAATGAGGCTAGAGATGCTACTGAGCTAAATACGTGCTCGGAGGAGGCTCGAACATCTGGTGTGATGCTCTGATGATCGTGAATCAGCGATCCCACTGTACCCTGTCGCCAGAAGACCCTACCCTTTTCGAAGACCATTCTTACAGGATAACGAAGTTGCACTCCTGCGGGTCTGATCTTCGTAAAATGCATTTGACAAACTTGGTTGTCGAAAATCTGCCGCATTCCTTTCCCCTACTAGACCGGATCGTGTGGAGATTTTCCCTGTTGGATAGCAGTTATTGAAGTATGATCCGCAAGCTAACGTTCCTAGTAGCTGTGATGTAAAGCATGTCAACTACCTCACCCCACCTCAAACATTTGTTTTACAGGGAGGGTTTCCGGAGGTAATGTAGGGGCTGAAACTGTGACGATCTCGTGCAACTGTGCACTTGAGAGCTTATTTTCTCCTGCCACAGTGCACTAGAGGTCTCCAGGGTTTTCGAGTTCCTAATGGGGCCCCAAGCAGTTACTTGGCCAGTTAAGACTCCAACCAAAGGTCACTGATGAGTCCCTTGATAGGGGCGAAACGTACGTAAGGCTAGGCATTTGATTAACAAAATGTGCTATGGAAATTGTATGAGACTTGAGTGACATCTGTTTTACATTCATTTCCACGTGCATTTGTCGCTAGCATGGTTTGCAGTAACACGCTTCGGATTTTCGGAATGGATGCAGCTCTTGTGACACCATAATCACCATAATCACCATTGCATATTTATGTATGTATGTATGTATGTATGTATGTATGTATGTATGTATGTATGTATGTATGTATGTATGTATGTATGT
>QQSS02189940.1:3056-13237 GCA_003687565.2 Craspedacusta sowerbii | reverse complement strand
TTTGGTTCCATAAACGCACATCGGATGAAGGTGGATCGAGTATACAGATAAAAGTAACATCTGTTTTGATCCTATCTTATTTGACTTTGGCTCGTAGCCTGCATTACGTCTGTAAACGCGGCCCTCGGGATGAAAAGTTTGGAGACCCCTGAACTAGGTCATAGAAGTCGACAGATAACTGCCGCGAACTCTTATAGTGATTACTTAATTAACATATCAATTACAACATCTTATGTTTTAACTAATTATTAAGTTGTTATTTAATTTTTTATTCATTGCATTCTAATATAAAATAGTAACTTGATTATTATAATAATAAAAATAATTTCTTCTAAAAACTTATAAATATTTTAAGCAAATACGAATAATGAACAAATATATCAATTCTACAGCCCTTGGCCTACGGCCATGGTTCAAGAATTGCTTGCTTTGGCCGTGTCTGTGTCTGTGTCTACTGCTACCAATTCTACCTGCCCGTTCGTGCGTCTGCTGAGGCCATCTAGGCTGACCTTGATTTGCGGATGTTACAAACGCCTGGTTGAGTGGGTAAATGCTTTTGTAAGTGTAACTGTCTGTTGCTCTCATTTGATGCTCTTGCTGATGCGCTGCTAAAATTTTGATATTTTATCTTACTGGAAAGACTCCACAGTCAGACTAGACAAATACTTAATATTACGCCTGGGTCATATTGATTATATGAAATTGAATTTATGAAAGTTATATATATATATACATATATATATATATATATATATATATTCATGTAAGTATATACGCACATGTGTAATTTCTTGAATCTAGATGGCTTTCTAAGCGCAAGGGACATGCTTCACACGATCGCCCCCACATACAAGCTTGCACGTCTTCCACCTGGTTTCCCTTCGCTCAAGACGATCAGCACCGAAAAGTTTACTTACAAGACTAAGCGAGGAAAACTTTTCGTCTCCACGAAATTAGATAAGCCGGTAGAAATGTTTGGCCAGTATGTTCAACTATCCAATGTGGATTTGATATTTGTATACAACAAGAAGAGGCCCCGAAACGGCAAATGGAAAACGCGCGTTAAGGGTATGGATGCTTGTTTGTTAAAGAATGCAACCTTATCGGTAGGGTGACGAGCTATTTAAATTTCTCAAATATATTTTGTTTATATAAGATTCTGACTAACATTAATGGCTGAATATCATCGATTTAATATCATCGACCTAATTGTTGTTTAATTCTTTCTGTTTTAGGTTCATGGGCTGTTGGCTCAAGCGTTTTTCACTTAAACATCAGTTCAAATGGTACGTTCGCAGGTCAGGACGAGTCTGTCCAGCTTAATGACGTACTTTCTGCTTTCCTCCCAAAAGACAGGAAGAGGGATATCGGCCTCGATCCTTCCAGCATTGCTCTTCAAAATGTATCCGTGACGGGAAAAGTTAACCAGAAATCGAAAAGTTTGACTGTCACCTTTTCTGGTCTGCTTGATTTGGAAAGTGTGAAACCGGTGCCCGCTTCCATAACTGTCAATAAAAGGCACTCATCCCCGATGGAAATATTTTCAATCATCGAGTTTCAAAATGCCAAACCAAAGACGATTCTTCAGAGGATAGCAAGCCAGGAAACCTTAAACATACCGTTCTTCTCGCGTATGCTGACAGAGAGTGACTTGATGAACAAAGTCAAAGAACGCTTTGGAATAGTTTTCTCATACGGTGAGGTATACAACTTAACGCTTGCTTCACCCGCTGCGAAGATGACCGCATCCGTGCTGCAGTCACACATTCCTGCAGGAATTACTTTACTTTGTCCACTTGTAGTCGAGGGTGAGTCGCCAATTAATATAGCGTTTGTAATCAGTAGACCAAACTTTGACTTGGTCATTGACAAGGACGACAAAATCTCCGTCAGCGGAGTTCTTGACGCACTTTCGAGTGAGTTTTCATCATTTCAGAAACACCCAAACTTCATCTCAAACTTCGACCAGGCGCACACGACGCACGTAAGCTTTGATTCGAGCAGAAGCATGTTTTCGATATTCGCTCGACTCAACGAGGAGGTCCGACTGGCGACTGGCTTGATCAATATTCATGTACGAAACGCCGTGCTGCAACACAACACTGCAAACAAGACGGACAAGCGCTGGATGGTTTCTGCTAGGGGAACCATCGACATCGGGAAACGCAAGGTCCAAGTTCAGTACTCAGAACTAAGTGAAGAGAAAGGGATGTTGTATGGTTTGACTGGAGAAGGTTCAGACCTTTCGCTAGATGATGTCCTGGATCAGTTTGATCCAGTTGTGTACCCTGATTCTGCTACAAAAGAAATGATAGAAAACACCGAAATAAATAAACTTAGAATAGACAAATTTCGCCTGTTTTCGAGAGTGCCTAAAGACAAGGGTACACCCCACATTCTTCTAACAGGCACAGCCGACCTGCCAGCTTGGGAGAAGCATGTTCAGGTGGCGCTGCTGCTGCTCTACCAAGACAACAAGTGGAAACTTAAAATGGCTGCTTCGTTCAAGCAGAGTCCTCTGAGTAACATCATTGAAGCTTTGACTGGTTTCGACAGCAGAGACATTTACCTGCTTCACAATACACACATCATGACCACGCTGATTAGCTCTCCGTTTGAAGCGTACAGCATGCTCCCCCCTCGTATCATCACAACACCCCTTTTGCGTTTGCCTGTAGCCAAAGCTCTAACTATCATAGCATTGATGAGACTTCCTGACAATTGCGGCGATGACAGAATGTGCATGACAGCTACACAGCTTCTTGGTCGAGACAAAGTTTTCACAGTAAAAGGAGTGCTGGCTCTTGATGGCTTTACACTAAATGCCAGCTTACCTGAAGATATTGCTTTGACAGACAAATTAATTGCGGTCAACAACACGCTCCAGTTTAAAATCAGCAAAGCTTCTAGTTTGAGTATTCGGTCTTCTCTTAGACTTCCTCACTCGTCGTTGATTTTCGATGGACAGATCCATCTTTACAGAACTGGTCAAGCCCAAATTCAGATGTCAGGACGGAACAAACTCTGGCTATCACCGTTTAGTTTGGATAGCTTAGGTTTTAAGGATCTGCAGCTGGTTACTTTTTTTAACCCAAAAGAGGCTTCCTCCAGCGTGCAGATAGAAGGAGTAGCGCGGCTAGGTGCTCAAGGAAATGGCGGCGAAATTGAGGCTCCTTTACACCTGAACTACAATTTAAACTCGCCGTTACTCAGCTCCTTTCATGCAAACTTCTCCAACATTTCACTAGAGCTTTTGCTCAAAGCATTTACGATAGACACCTCACTTCCTGGCCCGTTAAAATCATCGCGGATTCGCAACGGTCTGATGCTTTCGTACTCTTCTTCGGACAGCAGTAAAAGAAACACTTGCACGATGCATGGCGATATAGAAATTTTCGGACGCCTGCTCTCGTGCGAAGTTCAAGTCACGCATCCAGGTACAGTTAGTATCTTGACCGACCATAGTCCAGCTCCTCTTATGCTCGCAAAAGGCGCCATTATCATACAAAAAGATTCTCGTGAAAAGCTGCGTGGTCCGCGTATTGAAGCCTTCATAAATCATAAGACAGCTAGATTGAAGATATCTGGCTATGTTAAGTTGCTTGGCATGGCTTCAGAGACAGATGTCAACGTTACGGACGACGGAACGTCATTCTCGCTTCATGGGAAGCTGATGGAGTTTAAAGACACGGAATTGCATGCTTTTGCTCCAGGACAGAGCGAAAAATTTGTGGTAAGTCTCGCTGAATGTGTTGGCATTGAATTGGCTGATTGCAAGGCGGTCTTAACAGCGAACTTTCCTTAACTGCCTAGATGAAAAGCTGTTACTTAACAGAAGAGGCTTTTATATTTCGCGCAACATTGTCAGATTGGAGGAAAATCATGGCATCATGTGTGTGTTTGTGTGTGTGTGTGTGTGTGTGTGTGTGTGTGTGCGTGTGTGTGTGTGTGTGTTAGTGCGTGTGAGTGCTTGCGTTGTGTGCATACGTGAGTTTATTCGTGAAATTGTTTGAATGGGTGTTTGTGTGTGTTTGTTTGTAGGTCCTGGGGTTTACAGCTCACTTTCATACACGTTGGTAACTTGTTTTGCTTTGATTGAAAGCTACTACGTGATGCAAACTTGCTCGCCATAAATTTTAAGTGGTAAGCCTTTAGAAGCAAAGGCAACAGCTGATATAATTGGAATTTCGGAAAATCCTGCAAATACTGTTGAATGTGGAACACACCCGCCACTGTTCTCTTGATCGCAGCCAGTAATAGTTAATCTATGGCAAATCTGGGCTCGGCCAATTGTGAGAATAACGTGTAAACTTCGAGGAGCAACTTTTGCTGTTTATATCAAAAATTTCAGCGTAACACAAAGTATTTTCGAAACTCGGCCGTTAAATGCTTTTTTCAAAATTGCCCAAGAAAATCGGTGCCTTAGGCTACCAGACCAGACCAAGCCTTCCCTTCAGGATTTATGGCTTCTTAAGGAGACAAGATGTAATATCATTTCGCTAATATCAGAATGCAGAAGGTAGTGTTAAAGGTTATTTACAGATCAAAAAGGAGTCATAATGTATTTTATATATTTTTCTTCCTTAAAATCCTTAGAAAGGCCTCCGCGAAAGACTTTCTCAATCATGCTTTCTGCGACTTCGCTTTAAAGGTGGCTTCTTCGTGGTGCTTTTCAACCTCCTCCGTCTAAGTTTGAAAAATTCTCATTCTCTGCATTTAGGTAGAGGGCTGTCTTGAAGACGTGGCGAGTCAAGTTGAAGATCTACTTCGAGAAATAGTCGAAGAAGCAGCAAATCAAAGCACAGCCAGCATTGCAAGAGCTGAGCACAATCTATTCTTGGCACAGGTCTGCTCAAATAAGCGCCAGATCACCATTTTCCTTCCTTCTTAAGTATTCTTTACTGCACTAGTGGTACTCAAGCAACGAACTCGCCTTACAATCAATGTGTAGATTGTGAGTAGCTCTTTAACATATGCGCAATCCAGTATCCTCTCTAGAAGGACACTAGACCCGGCAGGAGTCCTTGACAACTTCATCATGACGAAGTGCATGGCATTTGTCGCATCCTTTTGAATCTGAAAATAAATTGATATTTATTTTGTGAAATTGTTTTAAGGCAGTCATGTGATCTAAAGCTTTTGCAGAAGACCATATCGTGGGGCTTGATGTGATAATTTCCTTGTATATGTTGTGAAACCCTTAATTTGCTGGAATTTGAATGGAGAAGCGAGTAATATCTTTAGTAGCTGAGATTGGAGGTAATGTGGGCAGACAATCAAATTATGTTTATAGGGATGATTCTTCCTTTCTTACTAGACGCTGCATAATTTTGCTGGTGCTAATTTTGACATCTTTTAGAAATATTTTGAACTAAGCCACAACGAGCAGACGAGTGCACTCACGGAGCGCGATCAGAAGATGGCAGCGTACGAGGACGAGCTTCTCGACTATGGGCGATACGAAGTTCTTGTAAACGACACTTGTCTTGTTCCCAAGTGTGAAACCAGTGCGTACAGTAAACTGCATTTGTTAGGGCTTGCCAATACAAATAATTGAAACTTCAGTGAGCCTCTTCGCAGGTTAAAAATCAAAACAAAATTGTTATAGCCGACTACAGCAAACCTTAAGAGTGCGTAAAACGATTCATATGTGCTTTATGAATCGCACTTACATCAACCAGATGTGGGAAGTCCTAAAACCTTATGTCATGTACACTTATCTGTCACCATTTATGAGTTGTGTCTTCGTAAGCGTTTGTCACTTCCTAAATCTAATTCAAATGGAGGCCTCTGAAGTGGTAATCCTTCGCAGTGCTTATTTTTGTATATCCTTGATATCTCCCTAGCACGGCTCATCATCAGCTATGAGTAGGTCTGCGTTTCTGTACAATCGCTTGTACTTCACCTTACAATAAGGCGCATTGCATCAATTAATTGCATGCACATAATGAACACCGCAGCAAAGCAACAGGGCGCTTCCTCTGTTCCGCATAAATAAAATTTTCTAACCGGAATCAGAAGCACATGACTGTAACAACCATGAATGTAATTGGAAATATGCGGATCTCAGTAGGGATACTTAGTGCATTTATGGTAAGTCGCAAGTAAGGAATTCACTGAAAAGAAGCTCCTTAGCAGCTCCTGGGCACAAACACACACACACACACACACACACACACACACACACAAACACACACTCACAAACACACAAACACACACACATGTATATATTCTGCATTTCGTTCAGCGTGCTTCGGCTGCCCAGAGCTGAATCGTTGCTGCAGGCTGGATATTTTCGGACACTGCATAGAGTGCTCATCATGGAAGAAGTGTTGCTGGAAGAACATCAACCCGCTCTGCATCTCGAAACACGACGGCTGCCACGTCATCAGAACTCTAGCTGAGAAAGAGGTTGCATCAAAAGAGGTGAGGCTTATTAGCTGCTATCTGCTATTCTTTCAGCAAAAATTGTTTGTTACGGAAGTTTTATACACATTACCTTTTATGGCTAGGTCGCTGTTGAAGCTTATACAATGACGGCTATTTGCTAGCCTTCCAAAGCCTTCATCAATTTCAGGATCGCCGTTTCATTGTCTCTAACAGATTTTAATTGTGAAACCCCCTGTCCGATCGAATGAGAACGTATGCTGGATTCATCTAGGCTGCAATTATTCAACAAAGAATACTGCTTGACAACTTGGAGCAGCGCACTATAACAGCTGTGGAGCAATATGGTAAGCAGAAGGCTGTGCTCGAAGCTGCCATCAGCGCTAAGCAGGCGGTTGGCGAAGAGGCCTCGCCAGGTCTCAATGCAGCGGATGCGATTCACAATTACGGTCTCGGAGAAAGTTGGCTAAAAATCGACCGCGTTTGCTACAACACCACCATAGAGCAGGCATCCACCGGTTGCTTGGAATTCAACGTATCAGGTAAGACTCTGAAGCTCTTATTTCATGCACTTGACATCCTCGCTAGAGTCGAGATGTTGTAGCTAGCAGTAGCGTTCGTGTGAATGCGGAGGGGTGCATGCACCTCTCCGCGCATGCAGAGGCAGACGTTCCGTCAACACGCAGGTTTATCCGTAGCGCTCACGTGAGATTGGCGTCAGGCATTCCTTCAAAATGAAAAGCCAATCTACTTTCTCTGCTGGCTGATCAGCAATGTAGCGCCAATTCTGCATTATGTGTTCACGAACCGAGTTTGGTGTCGCGCGTTCCACGATTGCTTAAGGCTTTCCGCCTTTGTCTTGCGATATCGCGTACACTTAAATCCTTCTGAAAGGTTTTCAGTGAAATATAAAAATTGCCTAAGCAAAATATAAAAATTGGGTGAAAGCGTCGGCATTCTGTTTTTTTTTTCAACAATATTTATGGCGTTTACGATGTTTGCTAATCAGCTCGTAAGCAAGTGCGCATGCGCTAGACCGGCGTTTGATACTTCACAGGTTGTCGGCTTATTAGCCTACCCCAGAAGAAAACAGTGAAAACTATTTCCAAGTGTTCCTTCGAGATTACAAAAATATATCTTCAGGTAAATTCTTTGGTTCCGAGGAGCGCGTGAAAATCGTGAGCTGCTTAAAGGATGACCTAGTTGCGGAAATGACCGAGTCTCTAGCCAACTACATCTTCCCGAATATAATCGACACCTCCACGGACCAAGTTGACGAGGTTTCTGCGGAGATGAATCAAGTAACAAACCAGGCATTGATAGATGCGCTAGCCGTGCAGCCCGATACTCTGCCAGGTGCTAACATTTCTCGGGAACATCCTGGTGCAGGGGAAGAGTTCGTTTTCCATGCACATAGCAATGACGTCCAAGCTCCTTTAAACGCCGAAATGGAGCCGGGAAATTTAACGAGCCTTCCTGCATGGTCAGGATTCGAGTCAGGATCGGGGGTGCTGGTGCCGCAAGCAGAGAGTGGTGTTGGCGAATTTACTCCATCAGAATCCGGTACTGGCGTAGCTTCCATCAGTAAAAACAGCTTTGGAAACAAAAACGCTGTCGCAGATCTTTCGAAAATAGTCTCCGAGGAAGAGTCTTCAGGTTATGAAGAAATTAGGAAAGACGAAAACGATACAGACAAGGCTGATAAATTGGCTGACGAAATTGTAGAAGACGAAACGGAAGAGATCGAAAGCGTCAAAAAGCCTGGTAAGTGATTTTGTATAGATTAGATAGTAGTATCAAATATATCAAGAATTATCGGCAAACGTTGCTTTCAGATTATCTTTCCTAGCCAGGCTAAGACTATCGATAAAGATCTTCAGATTAGCTGATGCCACAGTTTTGTTTCGACCTTAAAAAAAGGTGACTTGCGGAACGAAACAGCAGTGCCAGTGCAGGATCGAGTCGTGGCAAAGGAGGACGAAAACAACGTGGACGATGACGGTGAGGCTATACTAGTGGAGAGCGAATCTCGAGCCTCCAGCATACCCTCTCTTACAAACCGTGCGCTTCATCGAAGTAGAAGAGAAATAAGCGAAGTTTCGCACAACAGGAAGCGGGCGTTGCACGGGAAGGCATCAGGACTGCTGTTCACACATCCATTCTGGAACTTTGAACATGGTCGAAAGACTAGCACGCGTCGCTCTCACACACCAGCCAAGCCACAACAGCAGAAGTTTATGGCTGGAATGATTCACAAGCGCTGGAAAATTCCAGGTAGGTGGAAACTTGTCTCACTTGTGCTCGTTATTTAACACTCTACCATGTGCGCACAATCTTTGAATATTAAAATCTGAGCATAGGGAAGTAAATAACATTCAAATTAAGATTTATATTTAGATAACTTATATTTACTCACGTTAAATTTGATCTATTAAGTCTCCTGATGAAATAAAGCACTTTGTTCTTTCTGATTCGCCATGCTCACCGATGGTCCGACTTCGAAAACGCTGATTACCCTCAGGAACAAAAATTTTTCCATGTCCCTCATCATATCAAGTGCCTGGTTTGAAGATCCTTCCGGATTCATGAAGCGAGCGCAAGAAATCGGTTACATTAATTTTCACTAATCATTGACGTAAAGGATCTTTACATTCGTCCAGACAAGATTGATAACGTGAAAAGAATTTTATCTACTGTGAGGTATAATGAGCGATCTTCGCTTCGATTGTTATAAAGATTAACATTTCCGCACTTACAGACAACCCTGTCGGCCGATGTCACATCTTCCATCAGCTAATCGCCATATGCAAGGATATGGCGGAGACGCTGGTTGTCTTGGACAAAGCTCTCAATGCCAGTCGAGAGAGGTTCTTGGAGGAAGACAAGCGCGTGTCTAATGAGGTGAAAGAAAGCTCGAACTTCTTGACTGATTCAGGTGAGGCGTCTACATAATCTCCATGAAAGGAACTACAGACCACTTTTCATGCATTCTGGCGCTGTCTTAAAAACCTACTTTCCGAAGTCTCAATTAAGTTAATGGCATTATTTATTACTTATTTCTGCTAGAAAGAAGCTCTTGCAACTTCAAAGATCCGCTTCTTCGTAGCTCGTCCATGTGGCTTATACAAAAAGAATCTAGAATAGTTCCACCGGATCCAAACCTTCTCTTACCGTTAAAAGAAAAAGAACAAAAAAAAAAAAAAGATTTAGTGCATGTCTTAAGTCGTCGCAGACGCCGAGGTTAGTCATCCAAGTTTCGTTTCGATCAACACTTTCGATTTTAGCTATTCGAGTCAATATCACCAGCTCCACGTTCGGCGAAATTTTCAAGACGTTGGATGTTGTCAAGGAAGGTAGGTCAATCAACGTGAAGCATGCAACATGTTGCTCTTAACTTCAATTGCTAATTTTACTTTAAAAGCTGTTAGAGCTGCACCCTGAACTTGAGCGTGCCCATACCTTCAGGCGTGAACATTTGGTCGAAGCGGAGCTCAAGCGAATTTGACTGGCAAAACACAGCCGGTGTGCAGACATGGCTGACGGCCATGGACTTGCGGATTCAGCAGCTTGGCGGGTTTGGTGTTTACCGATTTCTGGAGAACCTTTTCCAAGCGTTTGAGGCGCTTTTCGAAGTTCTCACCTACTCAGATAACACAGCTCAGGATGCGCTATCATTGCTACAAAGAATAAGAAGAATATCTGTGGTAAGAATTTTCAGATAAGGATTACTTTAAATGGGCATCGTGTTTGACGTAACGCAAATCGTGTAAGTGACCAAGGCTGAGATAATCTCG
>QQSS02189929.1:0-13237 GCA_003687565.2 Craspedacusta sowerbii | reverse complement strand
CTACTACTACTACTACTACTACTACTACTACTACTACTACTACTACTACTACTACTACTACTACTACTACTACCTTATAATGATAGTTAAATCAGTTTTTTGTGAAGGTACTGCACTTTTTATGGTGTTACAATTTTTATTCCTTGCTATGTGCATGGTGAAAAGTGGCGAGGATCAATATAGATGAATCTGATGATGTCAAAGTTTAGCTAATTGAAGTAATTGCTGTGCAGCATCTTTGCTGATCGCAGTATCTTATGGAATTTGTTTTAAAGGTTGTAGTTTATATTTTCTAGCTGCACGGCAGGGTCTTTTGCTTATCTACCAAATTTTTTTAGGACGAAAAATACATCTCAAAGAACCACCATCATTTGCTTCATTCATCGAGTCGCGAGTCGTCTCCTTTTAAGAATAGAAGTAACAACTCATCACCACTGACTGCATCTAGGAAAAGACCGTATGAATCGCCCAAGTCATACTCTCAAAATAGCAGCTATAACTCTTCGTTTGTAGTAGTCAAAGGAAAAGGTTGGGTTTGTTTGGTGTTTCATGAAACTAGTGTTTTCTGATTTGTGTTTTTCTGCCTTTATTCGCTGCCGTGTGTTGCTGGCAAAATGGAGTAGAATGTGATTTAAGTCTGTAGTGAAGTAACTTCTGTGCCCATCTTTATGAGATGAGGGCAATTTTTTTATTGAGCAAAGAAATGTAACATAGCCATCCATTAGCCAGGGCCTGTATGATATTTTGTAAAAATATACCTTTAGAAATCCACAATGTAACCCTGTGCACGGTCCATCATGTGCCTTCATGTTTGTTGCATTATTAGTTAGATTATTAGTTAGACAGGAGCTACTTAGATCTGGTGCATTTAGTGCATGGAGCTGTTCCTAAACTCCAGTTTTTGTGCAAGTGCACCTATGTGAGTGTGACTTCAAGAGGAAGAGATTTCAAATGATAGTTTCGGACCACATCATCGATAGAGAAGTAAATCTGGACGCTTGTGGACCAATGCCAGTGTCTTCTAGGTGCTGCCAAAACTATACAGCTAGGGTAGTAATGAGAAATAATGTGAATTTCGAAGCAATAATGTGAAAGCTATTGCTTGCAAACAACAGAGGAATCTTATCAGGACTCTTGTCAGCTAAGAAATTCTAAATATAATTATGTAGATTGAGTTCTATGCACTAGCTATAACTTTGTGGTAGGTGCATCACTCTCCTGTTACTTAATCTACCCATCGGTTAACTATTGAAGATAGTGCAGAAAGCCAAGAAAGCATCCAGTCTGACAATAATTCGAAATGTAACAACAATACTGGATCTAATCGACGCATTTCCTCCAAAAGCAATTGTTATATTACATTTTTGGCAATGCAGGAATGCGCAAATCCGGAATTGGCCTCGTCTATTCTATCTTGATGCCATGTAACTTCAGCTCCTTGCTCTACTTAACATTGCTTTGATCTTTATCTGGGTTATGTAAAGGTCTAAGTTTTTATCTCCTTTAGAATGTCCATTGGAAATCCTTGTTTCTCATCTGAGTATGAATGCTTTCATGGAGCATTTCAAATGCTTTTGTTACTTTCCATCGCAACTCACATTTTTTTTAAAGAATTAAATAGAAAATTTATTCATTTATCCTCGGTTTCATGAAGCTGGAAATGGACAGTGATAGCATATTATTTCTTGCGAGTCAGACTGTTAAGCTCTCAAGGTTTGCATATTCTTGTATGCATATGGGACATATTAACCTAAGGTAATTTGGTTTCCTGTGCTATTGGTCACGTTTGGCTGCTGAGGAACAATTGATGAGAAATAATTATTGCGTTCACTGGTGTGCCTTTTGTCATGTGGCATTTGTATGGTTGTTGATTCGTATTCGAAAAAATTACCTCCACTTCTTTAGATCGCTCAAGCAGCCTTACTTATCCAGTTGAAGATTCAGTAGAAAATGTATGTTTCACATTTATGAGGCTTTTATTTGTGCTTGTTTGTGTGGGGTCCGTTGATTTCATGTGTACCCCTGCAGAACGTTTCTCCTAATATGATTTATGGTGCTAGTTTTGCCTGTTGCTTTGTCAGTCATGGTTTCCTATTCTAAGGGTGGTTATGAAATTTTAAATAATTAGTTTCAGGGAGACCGAGTTGCCGGTTTTTTAAAGATGTTTATTAATAATCAGACATAAAACAGTTGAATTGGCTTGAGCTGCAATGCCTTAAAAAAACTTATCTTTATTTACAGTAGTTACTTTAATGTTCTTGCTCTATGGTCCTCATCGAACTGTTACTGAACCAAATAAATTGCTTACTTTTAAGAAACTGCCGCGTTAAGTTATTTACTGGCACATTCCTGGTTGTTCTGGTTAGGATGACACAGGTTGGTCGCAGCACATCAGTTCCAGTGGGAAAGTTTACTTCTACAATAAGAAAACAGAGCAGTCTCAGTGGGAGATGCCAAGCGATTGGATCATTAGGTTTGAGTTATTATTATTATTTTTTTTAATGTTACGTGGTGAGTTCTTTTGTAGCTTTATATGCATATGCAATCATAGTGTAGTTTTTTTTTGTAATTTTTTAATCTATCAGTATTTATAAGTATTATATATATTATAAGATCGAGGCTCGAGCACCTTTAAAAATGCGCTATGGGATGTGTCTTTCAAAGTTTCATGTTTGTACCTGTTACAATGAGACCGGAATCATTTGCGATGCGCTTAAGGCTATGTTTTGTAGCCGCATTGCTGGGCAGGTGGTGCATCTTGTTGCTGGTACCGCGCACCCCCTATGTGCGTTATTTTCGTGGGTGTGCTATGCCGATATTTTTTTACAAGTTTCCGGATTCCGTTTTTTTGAAAGTACGGAACTTGGCACTCCTGGTCATATCTCACATCCTGTGATGACCAAATTCCAAATTCTGTCCATTATATTTAATACTCATTACACTCTATGTTTACTTCACTACGTCAGATAACCGATTTTTGGATTTTAATAAACGTAGTTAGCTTCAAGAGTTCATAGCGACTCGACAGTGAGCATGCCAAACCCATGCGCGGTATATGCGTGAAAATACGGTAGTCATAATTTTGGGACGAAATTCATCTGATAAGTGACTAAATTTTTCTTGGTGATTCGTTCGTAGAGATGGGAAGTGTGTAGTCAGAGACAATAAGGACAATAAAGATGCGTACCATTCCTCAAGCTCATCCTCGTCCCGGGGCAGTTATAAGGAGTCGTCTAGAGGACCGCTTGAACTTTCTTTCGGTGATAAAGTGTCCGGAAGAATGGATTTCGAAAGCTCGAAGCATTCTCGCCCACGCGGCGTTTCAAGAGACTCAAATGAGTCGAGAGACTTGTTCGAGAAGGACTCGCGACGTGCCTGTAGTCAACGTGGCAAACACAGTCGGGGTGATTTGTATGACTTGCCGTATTCAAGAAGCAGTCGTGATTCTCGCGACGCCACAGACTCGCGCGATCAGAAAGGTTCCAGAGAGTTGCGCGAGCTACGGGATTTTCGGGAATCCCACGATTTTCCTAACTCCAGAGACTCGCCGACTGGCCGAGAGAGCCATCGAAAGGAGAGAAGAGGGTTCTGGGAACTAGAGAATTCTCCTGAGCCAGTTTACCCTGTGAACGCGAAGGAGCGTTGGGATCGGAATGACGAGGATATTGATTCAGGGAATGAGTTGCGAAAGGACAACTATTATAAGCGATACAATTCTGAGCCCGTCCGAACAATTGGTCTCAGTACATGCGCTCTATCGACTTCCACTTCGCGGTAAGTTTTCCTCCCGACTCCGATCTTTAGAGTAGTGCATTTTATAACTTGATATTAAATTTCTACGAGATATGCGCTAAACCGATTGTGCACCTGGAAGAACGCCTTCCGGCCTCGACTTCATACTCCTACGGATTTTATTGGCGGCCAAGTGGATAAATATTTTCATGTGCTGGAGACCAGGATGCATAAGAGTTACTTTTTGCTCTGCCGTGAGTAAGGAAGATGAACTTGTCCCATCTCATGTTGTCTATGGTGGTTCGAATGACTTGCTGCGATTCATAATCAGCATTTACGTTGTGTTCTGTTGGCATGGGGCTTTCGGGCCTAGCATTCGTCTCTCCGTTTGGCTTTTGATGAATTTCAATTGTTTTTTCTTTTATAGTCGGTGCCCATATTTATATTCTTAGGATGCTAACAAAAACAATCATTTTTCCAGAAACGGTGCCAGCGACAACACGGTCCAAGACATATCTCCACCAAGCACACCTTCGGAAAACTCCGAGAACCTTCGGCTCGATAATGTCTCACCCATGTCGTTGCTAGCTACGCCACACAGATCCGCCTCTATCGCTTTGAACCTGTCCTCTACTCCATTTTCTGTGCCTAGCATCAGTCACCCGCAGACACCCCTAGCTTCTCCGAAGATGCTACCTGCCTCGAATTCGGTGCCATCTTCATCGCCTCCGACACTGCATCCACTCCAACAAGCCTTGCTTCTGCAGCAACAGCAACTTCAGCAACAGCAGCTGCCAATCAGTATTGGCACCAATGTAAGCCTTTATATTATTATTTCATCCCAGCCTTTTGTAGAACTGTTTTTTTAGTTTAATTTTGACAAAGGTTTGTAGTTGGACCTTTTCACTCGTTTTTCTACGGCAGTTGCATGTGCTCTGTTGTATCCGCCGGCATGTAAGGGTTCATAAGCGCCGGCGTTTGTCTTGGTAGAGGCTAATGCATCGGGCTTTCTGTTTGGTGCAATGGCTATGGGATGTGTTTCTTTGCTTGGTGAGTTAACTATTTCGGTAACTTGTAAATGTGCCAACATCGCTCGAGGGCTTTCTGTTCCCTGGTGGTGCTTTTGAATTTTTCTGAAAAAGGGGCATCCTTATGTATATCCCAGATTCAATCATGTCCGCTTGCAGTAACTTTTGGGTTTTGTGCTGTGCGTTGGGTCTTAATTATTAATTCTTTGCCACCGTAAGCGGTGCATCGTACCGCTGTTATTTTTAAGGCATGATTTCGCTAATTACTGCTTGTTTATAAATCTTCTCATGTGCTTATTCAATAACTGTATTTTGCTTTTATTTAATGATTTCTTCATTAATCTCCCATTTTCAGAGCAAGTCCTCTTTTGGTTCCCCACATCTGTTAGCATCTGGAAAATCTACCGTCCCTTCCTCAGGTACACTTCATAGTGAAGATTGTAAATTTGGGCTGTTGGGCTGCGTACTCCTTAGTTGCTGCTCTTCTAGTGGTTTATTTACTGATTAATTTATTTGATTTTGAGGATGCTGTGCGTACAAAGCCTCCGTGTTGTTTTAATATAGTCGAATTGTTATTAGCAGACCGTTTTTTAATGTTAGTGGTTTCAACGACTAATGCGACTGCTTCACTAATCAGCGTTTCTTTTCGCCTGTGTGGTTTTCTTAAGTCGACTCTGTATTCTTTTAGTTGTGGAATGCTCCTCGCCACAGAACGCCATGATTTCCTCGTTGTTTCTGAGGGGTATCAGCCATGCTTCGTACATGCCACACCGGACTTCCAGCTCTACCCCGCCACCACCACCGCCTCCCCCTGGAACCCCCAAACCAGGCGAGAAGGAGCGCTCCTTAAAGCTTGAGCGACATCGGCGAGAAAATGCTGATACGCGAGAGGTCACAGGCACGTTGATGACTGTAGACCCTGTGGTCGTTAGCGAGAAGGAGGATTCATTCTCAAAGGCAGCGGTCGGCAGCCTCCGTTTCCCCGATGAGCGCGTACGATCTAGACCTAATCGCTGTAAGACGGATCAGCTGACAATTCCCGAGGACGTCTTCTTAAAACCGGAGAGGACCTTGACTTACAATGAGATTGATTTTGACGAGCTTCCTGACCTAGAAAGATGCAAGGAGCTGTATTCCAATACCGTCATAGATTTCACGGCTAGTTACTATGGTAACATTCTTGAGCGCCAGGTAAGAAATGAATGATCTTTGCTTATGTGACCTTAAATCGTCCAAAGCATAGTGTTCGCACTTGTTATTGAATGCTATTGATTTATGAAGTGATTTCGTTTAGTTAGAGCGCACGATTGTGTGAGAATTGTTCAGCAAAGCGATAGCGTTTACATACTGATGCTCGACATACTCACTTCGTACAACCGGGCATACGCAGGCATTACTCACTTCACACAACCAGGCATACTCAGACATCACTCATTGCACACAACCAGGCATACGCAGACATTACTCACTTCGCACAACAAGGCATATGCAGACATAACTCACTTCGCACAACAAGGCATATGCAGGCATAACTCATTGCACGCAACCAGGCATATGCAGACATTACTCACTTCACACTACAAGGCATATGCAGACATTACTCACTGCGCAAAACAAGGCTTATGCAGACATCACTCACTGCACACAACAAGGCATATGCAGACAGTACTCGTTTCACACAACCAGGCATATGCAGACATTACTCACTTCGCACAACAAGGCATATGCAGATATTACTCACTGCGCTCAACAAGGCATATGCAGACATTACTCACTGCGCTCAACAAGGCATATGCAGACATCACTCATTGCGCACAACAAGGCATATGCAGACATCACTCACTGCACACAACAAGGCATATGCAGACATCACTCACTTTGCGCGACCAGGCATATGCACGTCACGTGTCATCGTTTCTTAGGGTTTGCCCGTCGGCGTGCCCGTAAGCATGGTGATATATTTTGTTGTATTCTCACTGTCAGGCCAATGCGTGCTGGGATGAAACTATGGCGTCGTTAGCAAGCGACGGTTACCGTACCAAGTCGCAACTCTCGCTGACGCGGAACGACTTTTGGGTGCTTGACACGAGATTGTCTGTCGCTTGTGATTGGTAAGTTTGCAGGTATTTTGTGATGTTAAGTGTCTTCTGAAAACGTCAAAGTGTGCTTGCGAGCAGCTTTATTCTCGTCGTAAGTACGAGAAAGTCGAGGCTATTTTCTCAGCGCGACAGACTGTGGAAGTAAATGCAGTAAGGAGTTTTTGGGAACTTAAGCGTTTCGGGAAAGATCGATTGCGTGCGCACTCACGTAATTCTCGTGCTGTTCTATCTTAACGTGTTTTTCTCCTTCCATTAAGGTTCTCATCGCTGGACCAAGTCGCGGTCAAGTTGGAGAGCTTACAAGACTCCAAGCTTACTTCGGAAAGTCGCCCTAAAGCCAAGGAACTTTCGAAGTCGGACTCTATGGTGCATAGTAAGGACGGCAAGTCCGCCACCAAAGGATTAGGCGTGGCTAAAACCTTAGACGGACATTCCCAAGATGCTGCTTCGCCAGGAGCGAACGGCCCTGTCAGCCAGGATACTGCACCCGCTTTGACGGAATTAGCAACTTGAGTGTTGCAATCATTCTCTTCGTTCGCGCCCGTAAAGATTGTTTTGTTCCTTTCCACGCGGATGCATGCTGGAGATTATACAATGTGAGGTTGTGGTCGGGTTTCTAGGTTGATTTTCGTTACTGATTGCACACGCATGTATATTTATTTTCTTTCATCGCTGACGCTCTTGTTCGGAGTCTTCCGCGTTATGAGAATCTGATGTTTTGTCCTGAACACGTGTTAGTTTGTAGCGATTCGCAGATATCGACCGCGAAAAGCTGACTTCCAGATCCAATGTGTTCAAAGGTTGCTGGTTAGGCAGCGTTCCCTTACTCCCCAACCGATAGACCGAGCGTTATCTTGTTAGTGCAATCGAAATTTGTCGTCGGTATCCCGATTGTTGTTTTTCCGGCTGTCGTTCGTAGTTGGTCGCTTATCTTGTATGTAATCCGGTGGAACATCATTTGATGCTCAGCATCGCAATCTTCGTTTTTGGGTAGTGTGTTCTTCACTATCCGTGGTTTGTTTCTCTGTATTGATTACAATAAATTCTTGTTTTTCTAAGAGGCAGCAGAAATTAATTATTTTTTTTTTTTAGCTGGATATTTGGTGCCTTCCTTGCGTTAATTCGTAGGTTTCATAAGTACCTGACGAGAATAGCGCGCTGTTCATGAGCCCTAACGGTCAGTAAAATTGCTCAAATTCAACGCATTGATAAGCATGGCAAAGTTAGCGAGTGCGCTTTGTTAAGTTCTCACGACTCGCTTAGTTCGCGTCCGTAATCTTTGAAGAGTACAGACGCATCCTCAAGACTCTCCAACTTACTCCTACTAGAAAACCGAGTAGATTGTTCGCTCAGATGTGTCAACAGCTGATGACTAGATGAAAATCGTTTTTCTAGGAAATTATATTACCATCCTATTCTGCCTTAAAAGTAATGCGATAGCACAGACAGACTGGGAAAACATATATGATTGCGCAGCGGTGATACATGTTGAGCCGCTGTTGTAACAATTCCTTGTATAGTCTGTCTGTGCTATCGCATTACTTTTATATATATATATATAGATATATATATAGATATATATATAGGTAGATATATAGATATATAGTTACAGTTATTTCTGGGCTTTTCACGTTCTTCCTCTGAAAGCCACTGTTAACGCAGTTGACAGAATAATCAAATAAAGATTTTGCCCCATAGTAGAATTAGTCCGTTACCCAACATGCACGACCGCGCATCAGTTGTGTTTAACATCGCATAATCGGACATGATAGCCTGACAAGACAGAATACTAAGCCCCCAGGTACGTAACCAAAGTTGCTTTAATCATGGTGGCGTTCGGTCCAAATAAACCGAACGCCGTCTGGAAAATTTTCAAACAGCACTATTCTACATTGCACAATTGTCGGTGTAGCCACCAGTTTCAAACAACTAATCTATCGCTTGTGGTACAACACACGTACATGCGACGACAGTTCCAAACAAGAATGCTATAAATGTTTGAGATATATTTTGCGTAGCTATTGGAAGCATCAGTCGCACGCTACACTAAACCGTCTCCTGATAGCCTCGAAGTGCTTCTGCAAATCACGTGACACGCTTAAAACAAGGCACTCACGGCATTGACGCGATTCGAACACCAGCAAAAGTTGCCAGTACTTGGAATTGCAAGAGAGGATTGCCACAACTACATATCTTTCTGTTTCGTTGTTCATAATTCTCTAACGGTAGTTAGTAAAGTTAGTTTGCAATATCCCCAACACTTCTTGCCATTCAGCACGGTATATTGAGAAGCGAATTTTTAGGTCGGTCGAAACGAGATGACATTTTGAAGGAAAACTTTCTACCAAAAATTAGTGCAAAGAGTAAGTTTAAAAGCATGTTGCCTATCATGAAAGAGGGAGGAACTTCGTGAATTCTCAATCTTACTCTCTTTAGTGTATGATGCCTCTTAAAAGAAATGACCTCTTTAGAATTGTGCTTACATTTTCACAAAAAATGTCCCGCATTACCTTCCCCACGCTCGATTTGTGACAATATTGAAGGAAGAAAGAGACGAAAGGAGTGATCTTCTTGAATGCTTATCACAGTGTTAATACCTAGAAATGTTGTGTAAAACATGCCGGGCAACCAGCGTTCACAGGTTACCCACATCTGGAAGCCCTATCTTCTTATTTTAGTTTGGCCCCAATTTTTAATTCCCAATAGATAATGAAAGGGTGACGTGAAAAGGCATAAGCTTTCATAGCCCAATTGGAATTCAGTCTTATATACGTGACGCAAAGTAATTTATAACTGCTAAGCTTGAAGCAATTATGGCTTAAGGGAGAAGCTACTGGTTAGCATATAACATTTTACATTAAGGAAATTACTGCCTGATGACACTTAAACGTTGACTGCTAAGAGGGCACGTTTTGCCGACACATGAGACATTTATATCACAGCATGAGTACAGTAACTTTCGGCTTCAGTATGTCTCAGATCCTGCCATTATTTGATAATACTGAATGTTTCAATCTTTGCTCAACACGAACATGACATATTCAACAGAATTATATCGTTGAAGACACACTCTTGTAGCACACGAAACCATCATGGTCTGTTACAGTATGTGTCTAAGGTTAATTTTCATGTGAGGAATTGCTTTTTTTTTTCACTTTTCCTAAGACTTGTGGCCTGAAATTAAGAAGAAAAAACTATGAAACCCGGAAATTAAGCCACACCATTCTTCCCAAAAACGTGCCCATTCCAGCAACTGCGTGAACGGGATGACGAAAATGCTTTTTTTTGTACTGCACACACACACACACACACACACACACACACACACACACACACACACACACACACACACACACACACACACACACACAAACAAACTAACATACATCCACTCGCACGCATACACACAGACACACAAACATACACACACACACGCACACGCACACACAAACAGAACAAGAGCCCAAAAAGACACAAACTCAAACAGCGCAGGCAATCATGAGCGTATATTTTGCTTTCCGAGACTTGCGAAGATGTTCGCTCAACATGCTGTTTCTATGTCCTGTGGATTGTCACTTACCATTAAAAGACAGCTAGTCTTCGCACGATTGCAGGCAGAGGGTAGCATGGTACAAGGAATGTAACAAGGTGCTGTATTTGCAATGAAGCATGCGAAAACCCACTGAATGACTTTGCTGTCGCCTGCATGCTTGCCTGGTCGCATCACTAAATTCATGTGCATGACCACATGGATTCAAGCCATAGTAGTGCTAGAAGATTTCGTGATGACTTAGGACAACCATGTGCTTTGAGTTGCTTCCCACAATGCAAGCTAACTGGCTATAACCGAAAATAAGTAAGCAACTTTCTCATGTATTCTGTTACATTTTAATACGTGGCACCCAGGTCCCGGAAGGTACACGGATTCTTGCGGCGCACTTGTTTGTACAGGCGTCTTTCTTCTTTTGAAAAGAGTTGCTTTTTGCGAAAAAATCGAACGTGCCCAACAGGTGCCAATAATAAAAATAAAAAAATAAATAAATCAATGACTCAGTAAAACGATGAATATATGAAAGAATTTTTAAGAAATGTGACGAAGAAGCCTCGCGACTTGACCTTTAACGCCAAGCGCTTTGCTGACCTGTGGGCGCTGAGCAATTATTACCTTACAAGTAGTTCTGTCGTAACTAAATACTGTTTCTGTTAGTGTCTCTAGATCCTACATGCACTCGTATTTAGCGGGAATATATAGCGTTCCACCATAATAGTGGATTTATTGTCCCGCATAGGCTGGGTATGCACGCAAAATAAAGTGTTCGGCATGCCATATTATTGTAGACTTCTCATATGGGATAACGCTTGCCCATGCGTCACTCGATGATATCTACCTGACATGCCTTTATTATTTCAGAGAAGTCTTGATTTTCTTGACCCTGAAAATTGACGTTAAAGCCTTTTGCTTGTTGTTAACTAAAATATTTTATGTTTGAATTGAACCAAGTTCTTAAGTATAGGTCTTACAGTTTAAGTAGTGCAGTATTTGCTTTCTAGACTTTTGCTTTGTGCTTAATGTGTTTTGCATTGACTTAGCATTTAAAAAGAAATGATTTCATTGGAATTCTATGTGGATGTAGGCCTCCTGATAAAATTGTAATGAGAATCAAGTTCACCTCGGTGTGCACGTAATATGTTGGGTTCCTCAGCAAAGCGAGGATTATCTATCAAGACATGTTTAATGTTTTGCTTAATTTATGAGTTACATGTTAAGAGCACAATTCAAAATATTTAAGTACCTATTATTGGTCTGGTATAGATGCTCCATTGACCACCGTTGAGGAAAGTGCCTGAGAGAAGTTGGTTTCTGTGAACAAGGAAAGCAGTCTGTGGCGCCATTTTTCTAGTTAGAGGTACATACATAAATGTATAGTTTTTTGTTATTTATTGGAGCTTAGAAATAGCTAATTTATGAAATTTGGAAGTCAGTAAGTTTTTTTCCTTCTATTTTTCCCGGTCCTATTTACTTAGGGTGTGAGCGCTGTTTTAGGTCAAATATGAGTCTTGACAAAAGTCTTTGATGACAAGGTGCTCTGGCTATAAGAAGAGCTTTTTGCATAGTTAAACTGGTTAAAAGTGAGGATAGCTGGGATATGGAGCATTCAAGTGTTTTATTTGTAATTTTTGGATACCAAGAAATTAGATAGGTATGTTATGTGAGTTTTTCAATCTAACCATGTTTTTACAGCTGCATTCACAAAGCAGCGATGTAAAAAAAAGACAGAGCACTCTCCCTGACACGAATCAAGACTCCTAAATTACTGCTGTAGCATGTATCTGTCATAGTAAAGATGGTCTCCCACAATTTAAGCGGGAATAGCAAGATGCTTAAGCTGGCAAGTAATGAAACTATTTGTAGAGGTTAACTTGCCCATGGCAAGGACCTCCAAGATAAACCTCTGACGCCCACAGTAACTTTAAGATATTTTGAAAATGCTGAGCAGAGGGTAACCCTAACTTTTTTCCTAAGTCTTTAATCCTTTAGACGAAAATATAGTCATACTTATACCGAATAATATTTGTTTCAGATACATGTTTGAACTAAGGTTTGTGACACTTAACCAATTGAAGTATGTTGAAACAGAAACCAAGTGTGTTGCACAGTACAAGAAGGGTAAATGGGAAGAACCCAAATATGAAGTTTGGCTAATCAGCAATTCATAACTCATGCATTGGGTATTCCTTATGAAAGATTTCGTATGCAGAGGAACTTCCTTTATTTAGCCAGCAGTCTACTTTAAAGCTTTATTCGCTGCACCAATTCTTTTGGGTGAAGACTAAAGCAGCCCGAAATGACTAAGATGTATATTAATGCATGTTTATATTATTTGGTTTTGCAAAACACACGTTTATGACTATGTGTATTCCACATATGACTTCCACGTTCAATGCTTATTTCTGATATATGCTGATTCTGTGTAGTGTTTGGTTGTTACAACTACGTGGAAGTATTATCTTTAGGTATTCTATATTTTCAACAAACATGGCGTACCTTTTCTATTTCTTTTGTCATCTACCCGGAGAATCTGGTTTTAAGGCGCCAAAAGATCGCCTGACGCCCCTTCTCCTTGTTCGTCAAAGAACATCTCCGCCACGGGAAAGCCAGGAGTTGGACTTGATTGTCAGAGGCTATTTTGAGTCGCACGCCATTGGGGCATTTTGAGGGAGCAGATTCTCTGCCCTGTTCCCACCCCGGCAATGACAATCTTTGGAGACATACATACATACATACATACATACATACATCCATACATGCATACATACATGCATACATACATACATACATACATACATACATACATACATACATACATACATACATAC
>QQSS02189918.1:0-13239 GCA_003687565.2 Craspedacusta sowerbii | reverse complement strand
CATACATACATACATACATACATACATACATACATACATACATACATACATACATACGTACATACATACATATGTACATATATAAGACATACATAAGATACAAAGATACATAGACACATGCGTGCAGGTCGGTTCTGTAATTGAGTGTTAGCGATACGCTTGACCTAGTTATGATTTCCTTGGTAACTGGTAGAACATTTTCGGCCATAAGCAGAATTCTTTATACATGCTTTTATGCTGATGGTGAGCTGCACTCTGGGTTGAAACATGGAGAGCTAACGTAGCGAGATATTTTATGAATGCGCTTGTAAGGGAAGCTCGAGCATGGTGCACTTGCTTGTCCTTTGCCCACTACGAAGTATTTAAATAAAACGTTAGTGTAGATGCTTACTCATCTGGTTAATCGCTGTCTAACCGTAATTTGCATCCTGCATTGTCTTCGAACAGAGGCGTACTCAACACATGATGGCGTTACAAAGGTCTTTAGAACGAGTGGTAGAAAAGGCGTGCTCAAATTAATTAAGGATCCATCGTTTCTCATGACGCCGTCGCAGCGAACAAGTGTCGCCAACGGCAACTCTATTTTGACGGAGAACGTTGGATTTGCCGGTGACGAGCAGCTGACGTCATCAAGCCGTGGATCGAGAAAATACGTTTTTCCTAACATTCTTGATTTTCATGAGGTTCGCAGGCGGGTCATTCACGCAGGAAATGTGAGTAACATGGCGCGACCCGCAAACAGGCTGCGTATCAGCTCGCTTTCAGGTGAAGATCGCTTGAATGACCAGGAGAGCAGGACGGCAGAGGGTTTTAGTGGAGAAAGTGGAGACTGCTCAGATGACCCTTCTAGCACAAATGCGGAGGAGAATGAAGCAACTTTTACCAATGGAGTGAAAGAAATTAATAAACTCAGTAAAGCACCGCACCCTTTGCTCGTTGATAACTTAACCAGCGATGAGACGGGAGAGAGTGGAATCGGTGATGCTGAAGGCTCGCGCAAATTTCAAGGCAGCATTGATTTGAATTACCTGCAGCACCTGTTTAGAAACAAGAACATTACCCAGTTTGAAAATGAACTTTTTCAATTGCATAATGCAGCGTATTTGAAAGAGTTGGAGAAAAAACTATTTAAAGAGGAAAGGCTGAAATTGAGGCAAGGCAAGTACTCCATTGACGATAAAGCCCTTCTGCATGCCATAAAAACGACAGTTGAAAATGCGGCCGAGGATATGCGTTTCAAAATTCAGTTCCCATTGTTTTACCACGCAAGCGGATTAATTACTTTACCGCAGGACGATATAGTCGAGCCATTCGAAGCGTGGTATGCAGGCGATTTGAACATGAGCAGAATTGACTACTACTATGGTAAGACAGTATATACGTCTTAAGTGTTATGTTCCCTATGATATGACATCATTTTGATTAGATGCTATTACGCATCTTTATATTTGTTGAATCCTTGGTTATCATAAGCGTGGCATTGTGACATGTATATCTTCTGTCTTGCCATTTTAACAATTTGTAACTCTAAATATGCGCAGCAGAACTTAGAACCTAGGCCGGCGAACGTTTTAAGCTAGGAATACTTTCAGATTATCTTCGACTTCGAACAAATTCTGTTTAAGCGCGCAAGCAAATAGTGCTGGTAGTAAGTACGGCCACACCGAATCCTCATCGCGTCAGCAGTAACAGAAGTGAACCGTGCGAAGGGTCTTGGCGTTGCTGTAGTGAAGCTTTCTGTGAAAAATATGTAGAATTAAGCCCTGCATTCAGCGTAGGGGCCCTCTGGCATAGTGCATATAACTCTTGATATTAAAACTCCTCCTTTTTCCGCTGTAGAAGTGGAGTGAAAAGTTAAGATCTAGAAAGGGACCTAGCAAAGATCAAATTTTTCTTCAAGACTAGAATCCTATTCGTGCGCAGGATGCTATTTTCCCAGTTTTATTCGAATCCTTTTTAATTCAACCCAGGAATGGACAAAACTTATCAGCGTGGAGATATAGGGAGGCATGGTGTAGTTGTCAAAGTTGTGCCTGCTCACTGGTCGAAGAGTGGAAACCTTGACAAGACGATCATGTCATGCTGGTACAAGGAAGAGTCACGCCTCACAAAACGACGCGCACAAACCGTCGTCCCTCTAAATGTTAAGAAATTCACGGTTAGAGGTGGCAAATTTTTTCGGTCGTTCCGGTTGTGTGGTAGAAAATCTAAGCTAGGTAGCAAGCTTCTTGTTTTAATAGGCACAGTTAAGTGATTATGCTTTGAGAGACTTCGCATATTTACGAAATTGCCTCTTACTCTCTTCATATTGACAACACCATTTTTAGTAGGCACAATGATGTGATTATACTTTGAGTGAGTTCACATATCTACGAAATGGCTCCTTAAACTCTTCATGTTAATGGCATCTCTTTAAAGTGGCAGCGACATGTGGTTAAGAGCGAATGTTCTCTTGTAGTTTGCTGGCAAAGAGTTTTTCAACGGAGTACCAGCTTTCAAGTTTGTGTACTGCAGACGCTTCGGAGGGAAGAACAACACCTACAAACTTTACGTATCTACAACAAAACCATATAGACCCCTTCGATACGAAATGGTTGGATACGATCATCTTCTAAGGTCCCACTACGATCATTACATTCTAGACTATATCACATTTGACAAATGGGACTTCGATTATACAATTCTTCAGATTCCTAAAGGTAAGAGTTGATATCAACCTATCTTCTGAAAATCTGTAAATATTTCTCTGGCCTTTTTCTAAAGCTTTTCTTGATTTTAGCAATACACAAATGCCGATAATGCTTACTAACCTGAACGTAAATTAATCCCGCGTGTAGAACCAGCAGCAATCTGCTTTGACAGAACCGCCCGCATTACTCGTATTATAAAATATTTATCTCTGTCAATTATCATAAGTACTAAATTATGCCTAGAATACAAGTGCCATAAAAAGCTAGCCTCGCTCAAATCCCATTTCGAAGCCAACCCTATGTGGGAGTTCTTGCATGACGAGCACACAGGCAACCGCGAGCTTGAATTGAAGCACGCGTTTAGGAAATACAAGAATATGCATGGCAAGCGCTACAAAGGACGCAGGGAGAACAGCAAGAGAAGGAATATCTTTAGACATAGCAGGAGGTGAGTGAAGTATAGGAGAATCAAGTTGGTTTGCACACACCTTTTCTTGAGTAATCTTAATACTAATTTTTAATAGTTATACTTAGTTATTTTAAAGAATCTTAACTTAAACTCCACTTCTACTGGCAATAGATTTTCGTAGAATATCCTGGGAGGTTAAGTGAAATATATGCTACTTCTTTTACAAGCCACATAGGAATATGAAAACACAGAGCAGTGGAAACAACCCATTATAATCGGGTTGTTTCATTAGTTACTTTTCTGTCTACATGTAACCTTAATTATCCGTTTGTAGTGCTAGAGGAGGACTAAAACGGAGATTTGCTTTAAGGCATGGGGGAGAGAAAGCATTTTATTAGATGAAAGCTAAGGAAAGAAGGAGAACTGAATTGGACGGGGCATGGACTCTGTTTACGTGGGATGCAAGGGACAACATTAAGAATTAGATAGATCAGGATTAAGAATGCAATTTTAGTTCATAAATTCATTTTCGATATATCGTCCTGTATCTCTGTCATGGCTAAATCCTTGAGCTTTGAACGTCCCTGAACTACTCTGTAGGCGAGAGTGATGGGGAGAAGAAGGTCTCGACCGCTACATTTGATATCCAGACTCACTGGAAATATATGCTTATGGCACCGGTATAAGTCCCACGTAGTTGAGGGCTGTTCGGACCTTAATACATTTAGCAAACACTTGTTTCGATGAATTTTCAAACACCATAACTTATTCCGAGATCTAAAATTGCGATTTATAATTCCAGGTTTGTGCATTCTCACAATCGAGCAAGACATGGGTACACGCTTGAAGTCAACCATTTAGCAGATCTCGAGGACTACGAGTTTGAATTCATGAAAGGAATGCCTGACATGGACAGCCCAAAAGTACAAAAGGAAATTAATGACATACCTGTCTTGCGCCTGGAAATTCCAACGAAACCTGTTCCAGAAAATCTTGATTGGAGAGACTATGGTAAACTACACTAGTTTGTTTTGATTGCTTGCTTTCTTGTTCTTTCTTCATATTGTGTTTGGGGTTTACGCAATGAAGTTTGGCTGATAGAAAAGGTGGCCTAATGCAGCAATTAAGTAGCCGTCCTACTCGTGAGCGATTATAAGCCCAGGGTATAGCAGGCAGCTCAAACAACAGAGGTCTTTATCATGGCATGTTATCGCACTTCACAAGTCATATGCCCAACATCAATAATTTGAATGATGATTGAATAAGGATACTATGCAAAAATACGTCACGTCAAAATTAGGTTTGAGTGTTAGAGTGGCAACCATATATATATATATATATATATATATATATATATATATATATATATATATAATCATGTTAAAGGTTTATAGACTCTATACAATTCCATACAATGGGTGTCGGGAAGTAGATCCGTTCGAGAGAGAAGGCCAGTGGTTTTGACTGTAGATCTTCTCTTTGAACTCTGTTTTTACGGATTTTAAACCCAAATTTATACCATTTTGCTACATAATTCAATTACGGGTTATACAAAGAATTGATCGTAACAAGTAATAAGAAGGAGAACGCCCGAACCCGCACATACTTAAATAACAAGCTGGATAAAGAAAATCGTCGTAAACTGTAATAGGCTTGCCACATCTAATAGGGATAAGTACCACGTGACGCACGACGGTCGTCACAAACATGGTAACCGACTACAATTTAAATACCATGGGGACACACCCATACCAGTAGTACAAGATTAGCGACAAAGAGGTGGCGGAGACGTTTTCTATGAAATACCGAAACAATGTATCTCAGATAGAAATGCTAGCGACGGGAAGTTGTGAGTTTGAAACCCGGAAATGACGGGTCAACAGCGATCTAAGAAGATATTGTTGGTTTCTTGTAGGTGCCGTTCAACCGGTGCATAGCCAAACCTCGTGTGCTTCATGCTGGGCCTTTTCTGCTGTTGGAGCGATTGAAGGCGCAAACGCCATTCAGGTAGGTCAAGCAGGATGCAATCTCTCTCTCTCTCTCTTCTCTCTCTCTCTCTCTCTCTCTCTCTCTCTCTCTAATGCATGCTAGGCAATAATGAGGACTAGCTTCGATGATCTAGATGATGATGATCTGCTTTATTGAATATCGTCGTCTTTTGCTTGAAGTAACCTTGCTAGAGGATTCATATTTGCGCTTATGTGCTTTTGTTACCAAGCGCAAATGTGCACATATTTTTATCTCCTTATCTTTCCTAATTCCTTTCTCGTTCTAAAAATATGAAAACACGTTATATGTTAATAAATCACATTCTGCTACTAACATGAAGTCCGCTCAGTAGAGGGATGGCAATTTTTTTTTTTACAGAGGAGAGGAATAAAGAGAAATTGCTGAAATTGGCCCTTACGCTATTATTAATCTCTTTAAGGAAGTTTCTTACGCAATCATGTGTAAGATGCACGTATTCAGACATGCAGTATTTCGAAGGGTAAGAAACATTTCGATGACTGATCGAAGAGACAGCTCAACAAGTTTTTTTAACAGCTGCAACTTTCGCAAACCTTCGGGGTAAAAAAAAAGAAATCTAAAATCTCAAATCTAAAGAAGCAACAAGCTGGGGTGTGCAAGTTGAAAGTGGCACGTTCAATTTAACAACGAATGATTTTAGAACAAGGCTTTCGAAGAGCTGTCAGTCCAACAACTCATCGACTGTTCATGGGGATACAATAACAACGGCTGCCGCGGTGGATGGTCTTGGCGCGCTATGAACTTTGTCAAGGACCATGGCTTAGCTACGAGAAAAAGCTATGGTCGCTATTTAGGACAGGTTAGAATTGAGCGCACTTAGTCTCTCTATGTTGCTTAGTCTATCTCAATGCCTTTCAATGTGCACGAAAAATGATCAGGCATGTTTGGGAATGATAGTTTTTCTCTATCCAGGAAGGCTACTGCCACTGCGATGAGCGCGATAACTGCAGCCGAGTTGCGAATATTACGATTCGGACGATTGAGCGACACGATCCAGAAAAGCTGAGGTTGGCTATCGCCCGGTTCGGCCCAGGAAGCACATCAGTGAACTCCGATCGGAAGACATTCAAGTTTTACTCATCAGGAATCTACAATGACCAAAAATGCAGTAAGTCTATATGAGTGTCATTGGCAGCACTGAAGAGGCAGCGCGGAAGGAAGATAAAGACCAGTTACTTCACGATCGCAACTCATTTTGGTTTGGGATTGCAGAGAGGTGATCGTTCCGAAAACCAGATTAAGCCGACTGAAAAAGTAAATAAATTAAAGAAAATTGAGCAGTTTAAACCTAGTACAAAGGTTTTGCTATATGACCACTTTTCCGCTTTGTCTGTGTTTGGTTACAAGGATTCATGAAAAATTCGCGATTTTCAAGCTCTCTTTTCGAGCTGATGCTCGTAGCAATTAACACAACCTTTCATGCACTTGTCGTTTAGGCAACAAAACGAACCATGCTGTCTTGGTAGTCGGTTACGGAAAACAAAGCGATGGATCGTTTTGGCTTATTAAAAACAGCTGGGGCCCCCTTTGGGGAGATGATGGCTACATGAAAATATCTGTAGATAACGAACTGTGTGGTCTGCTTCGAAACGGGGCGCTAATGGTGTCCTTCAAGGACTGGAAAGAAACTGAACAAACTCGTTTTCCTTTTGAAAGCATGCGTAAAGTGAACAATTCTACTTCTAGTTCTCAAAATTTAAGATCTATGAACAAACATACCGACTTGGAAACCCTGGATTTATCTGCAGTGCCCATACACGTGCTGCAATATCAAACTCGCGAGGGTGCGGCAACTTCTTGATGAATTTCATGTGTTCTTCAACCATCTTCTACCAGGTCTTGCAGTATTCAACTGAGCTGAGCATATCATTCTGAAAAGCAGTAAGTGATTGGCGACTGGTGTCACGGTCGGCTGAATGACGTTTCATGCGTCGTAAACAGACGTAGCGCCAAGCTCTACGGGGTACCTTTCCGATGGAGATCAATTCCTCCATTCGATTTGCCTCCGTCGACAATGCAACAGTGCCGGAGGGAACCGTTTAGTTCGCAAGGACGAAGAAGAACGGAAGCTTCTCGAGAAAGACTTGTAGAGCGATCTCGTCCATTCTTGTTTCCTCGACATGGAAACCGAAGCAAGTTCCTTTGAAAACAGCTTTGCTTGTTTACTTGCGCGATGTTCTAGATCGTTCCCGAACCTCCATGTTAGACAAGAGAATCTTACAACTAGCACGCAAATGGGAATGTGCACGAGTTGCGGCGCACGGTAGGTGGTTGTCCGTGCGTGAAATCTTTCGCCAAGCTAACTCGAGTTGAAGACCGCGCAGGAAAAAGTTGGTCCTTTATTTTTGCTGAAACCACAATTGATCAATTTTAATAGCATTTCATGCTGAGTTTGACGACACGAGATTAGCGATAGCGAATGAACTTTAAGTCAGGAATACGGCTTTCTGATACAACGCTCATGCCTGAATTGACTTGTGAATAATTTTTTGTAAGCTACAAAGTAGCATAGTTGCGGTATATTGCTTAAGTGTCTGCTCTATACGATCGCATCCCTCTTGTTCGCCACTTACGGACACCAAGTTTTGTTTCTTGCATCAGTAGTTGACAAATCATGCTAGACATTGCACGTTAAAATACACAGAAAGACACGTGATTGGCGTACATACAAATGGTAAGCGAATCTCCCCCACAAAGCCCTATGAACTCTCAGCATAAAGAAAGCGACCAGCAAGGACAAACGTGCGCCATTGCATCCTGAGAGAAAGCTTATAGTGCAAGTGATCTTCAGAGCAATCCTAAAAAGCCTTCAATGTTTGAGACCCAACATTTCAAGCAAGCCAGCGCCGAGTATTTCATGCACACTAAAGAAGTAAAAGCGTGGCTGATCTAAGCAGTCGCTGATAGGCCATGGGCCCGGTGACGCATGGCGAACTCCACAAATTAAAATTCAAGTGACAGGACATTCGTGAGAAGTCAAGAAAACATAGTGAGATTAGTACAAGATGATGAACATAGATAACAAGGTACAAAGTAACAGTCAACATTCCAATAGAATTCTATTTTATTCATAAATGCGCGCATTTTTAATAGAGTCACTCCTATAGAAACCACAGCACAAAAACAAGAACCATAAACTTATTGTAAGTAAGACCATTTCTACGCAGAATTATGTGGCAAGGAGAGCGAGGAAGGGAACGTGGCGTTTTGAGGCACTTCATGGGGTTTTGGAGCATAGAGGCGTTCTGCAGGTGCGGTAAACAGCGGCCGAAAGAAGTAGACAATGCGCACGCCAGCCCAATATAGGATGACCAACAAACTGTACCGACTGGGATCGCTTAGCCCCTTTGCTGGAAACCTTGTAAAACCGAAAATCCAGCAATTACCAGGAGCAGAGAAATTCAGCAGCATATCGAGCATCAAAATAAATTGGTACGCGTCCACGAGCAAAAGAATTAGCAACCGAAGGAGGAAAAACTGCATACCTGAATAACTTATCGGCCGGCAAGTCAGAATTCTAAATTTACCCGCACATAAGACTGAACACACCGCTTACTTTAGTGGATGATCCTTCTTTTGCTTTACCTCGTATTCCAACAGAAATTCAGATACGACTTGAGCGATATCAAACAATCAAACGTAAGTAGCACAGACAGCATTTCCAGACCTTTACGTGCGCTTTCATTTTTGGCGTACTACGCACGTACGAAATATCAGGAACGCAGGACGAACAAACAAAAGTACGCTTACAACATCAGCGAGATCACACGAATTCGATGTCAGACACCGTCAACACAAACGCTCTCGTCTACTTCTAAGCAAGACTAAAATGAACAGAACCACATCAGAACGGACGTCAAAATTGGCTGTACAACGCGTCGGTAGATTTATGCCGGTAAAGATTCCTAGAGCGACGTCCCAAGGCGGAAAACTGAGATTCATTCAGTAGCCTGGAAATGAGTGGAAACTCGCCACTCAGGCTAGGATTTACCTTAAGCTCTTCAGCTAGTTTTCTTAGAGTGCCCGAATCTATTGATTTTCGTCTATCGACATTGTTCACGTTGCTTTGCCTTCGGCTACGAACTTTGCGCGCACCAGCTCCTGCCGCTCCCGCGCTGGCTACGACGGTAGATGCCAGTGCTGTACCGCGCGTCGCAGCTGAACTAGTTGGCAAGCTGCCAGCGGAACAAGCAGATCCAAGGTAAATCTGGGCAGATGCTGGGCGCAGCTCTACGCACTTCACCGCAGGCATCGAGCGAGCTCTTTTGGGGGGCACTCGAACTTCTTCAGCGCCCCTATCGTGGCTAGCCATGTCTATAGCGCTCAATCCTAAATCTTTGCTGGCGCCACGGGCCAGCCCAGCATCTACTAACGAATGAGGTCTAGCAGGTCGCTGATCACGCATGCGCCTTCGACGAACAGATGTGGCACATTCGTCGCTACTAGCAGACAAAAAGGTGCTTTCGCTAACACCGTAGACAGTAGTTTTGCGCAAATCATTGAGGCTTGCGGCCCCAAAATGTAGCAGGCTTTGAAAATTCGTCGCGCAGTTCCGAAGCTGGCGATCTTCAGGTTCGGCAGAGTAACTCTTCCGCGGCTCTAACACAGAAGTAACCGATGTGACGGAATCCAGCACACCAAACAGGGCCTTCTTGGAAGCAACAGTTGTATGCGTTCCTTCGTACGGTGGCGGGTCAGTTGCCGGCACATGGCAAGTTATCGGAAATCTGGGTTCACTGTACTTAGCATTCATGTAAAATCTCACATCCGGGTCAATCTCGATCACGTCCTTAGGATACTGACGAAAACCAATGGCCTCGAGGGAGGATGAGGTACCATGCTGATGGTCAACTGACGACTGCCTACTTGCAATTTTCGGGGCTGATCCAATATAGTCTGTAGGAGAGGTAGGCGGCGTGGAGCCACGTGACGACGCCTTTGAACTAGCACTTAGTTTGGGAAGATCTTCAAACGGTGGAGTTCGCGTGCCTACCGACAGCCCGACAGGCCGGCCGATTTTCTGCGGGGCGCCAAAGCAATTAGCGCTCGTCACCACCGTACCATTTGACATGACAACAGGAGACGTTCGCCTAGCTGGCGAGGTATCGCGACCACGATGACCTGCGTCGTATTTAAAAACAGAAGATGAAGGAGGAACACCCACTGCATTCGATCGTGGTACGATGTAATCCGTGGCATAACCTCTCTGTACGATAACTCCATCCGGCCGCAGGTTCAAGTGAAGTCGAGATGGCTGGTACACACCTGAGTATCCCGGATCTTGCATGTCTGCCGAAGTATAGGACTTTGTCCCACCTGTTTCAGAGTAGATTTCTGCAGATAGCGTGGTTGCGTAGCCATCAATTGTAAAAGCTGACTCAGATAGTCGACTTGTGCCAGACGATTGTGCTTGAAAAGACGTTCGAGGCAAATCCTCCCTGTCACCGCTCAGGGAACGGCTAACATATCCCAACGAATAACAAGGTGGAACTCGCACAACGGAACTTTCCCCAGAAGAGTTCCTTCCGTGTTTAGTATTGTCTCCAGAGAAACCTCGGCTTTTCGGCCTCTCAACCGACGCGCTTCGGCTGTGCTGCCCCATTACAATAGACTCACATTTACTGTGATGGCTGCTGTCAGCAGAGCTACCTTTCGAGTGCCTGAACGACTCATCGGATGTACTTCTGCTGTGTTGACCGTCATCAGGAGGTTTCCAACATGTTCCAAAATATGCAGGTGCGGCACCACGAGCAATGCTTCTACCCTGTCGGAAATGTTCCACGGCATGGCTACGATTGTGGTTGTAATCCAAGGATGTATCATGTTCCCTTACATCCGCTGAATCCGGCCGAGAAAGCGGCGAAAAGGATTCTTTTAACATACCATTAGGTTGGGCACGGTCAGGCATTACCTGCAACGGGTCCTCACAGGCTGAGAAGACGCTTATAGTGGACACCACGGGTTTTAGATCACTACTCTGAGAGCTCACAATTTCATAGCCACCGTTTAAACTTAGCAAACGGGGATGTTCATTTGAAGAAGCCGGTCCGTCTAGCTGAGAAACAAGCGATGGCGCTAATAAATCCATCTGAACGGTTTGCGGACAAGCACTCCGAGTAACAGACCCTCCTTCCACAGACTCTCTCTCCTTCAGCTTATGGAGCTGACTCATTATTTCTGCACCCAAAATATAATATCCATTTTTCTCAACTTCCGCGTCGTCTAGACAACTAGATTGAACTTTTAGGTCACTATCAGATTTGTTTTTTTTTAATACAGAAACTGAGGAGGGATCTCGAACTTTTTGAGAGTCTTGAACCCAGGAGCATTCTTCAGATGACGCTTTCACTTGGGGAAGTTGATCATATTCGACGTTACTTGACACAGCCGGACTGGGGATCCCACTACTCGCAGATAGCACGCTGCCGTCTTGCACTAGAAAACAAAAAACCTGTACACTTTACTTAAATACTGATTCCAACGAAAAATATGGCGCAATATTAACCATAGCTCTCTACAAAGATTATCAATGACACGGGCAGTGTTGCTGAACGAAAACAAAGACCACAATTCGCAACGGGCTTAGAATTTGCGGCAAGTTATTCAAGGGCTGCTATTCGATTGTGGTTTCTAGCCAATAGCCATTGTGAAAGCCGCTGGAATAAGCACTAATACAAAAGCTAAACTGTAGTCTTCATCTTACATACCTTTGCGAATAAAATTCTCTGCAAAGATGAAATTATGAAACTTGCAATAATTCTTATGATAATTTCCATTTTACTCGTAATAAAAATGATGTCACCGATTTACACACCAGACCAATTTATATTTGCAAGCCATTTTGGCAACCAAGATGTCCACAGCAACTTTCGGTATTAATAGCAGCTCCACTTACAATAGCCTAGCATTCTAGAAAACGTCCAGGCTTAACGGAAGCAGCGTAAGATGGTATACGCACGGAACAAATCATTACACCAAAAAAAAAACAAGAGCTCCCCATATGCAAAGACGATTGCATTACCAACTCGGATGGAACCAAAGGATACTACCATCAACAATGGAAGTTCTCACCAACACACGAGCTGCGCAACTACTCATGGGAGCTACTGCCACTTTGAAAAAAAAGCAAGAAGATTTTCACCAAATAAGTGCACTTACGTTTTGAAATACACGCCCCTCTCACGACTTCAAACACGACTTGGCACGTTGCATTTGAAAACAGAGCAAACGCCTCCATGTCAGACATGCCAACCACGCGAAGTCCGTTGATGGAAACCACTTCATCTCCTACAAAAACATTGCCATTTAAATTAACATCGCACGAAAACGAAATACTCCTTAACTCTTAGAAAAGCACAAACAGAAGGTAATAACGGCCGTTGCAAGCAAGGAGCAAGTAAAGGGCACCGCGATATTTAAAACTTCTAGCATGTACTGCTAACACGCAGTGGTCTAGCATTCTTACACGCACAGATAAGGCTGCATAAGGTATGCGGATCAGCGTCGCATAAACAGAAATGAAAGCGTCTCACCTGGAGATAAAGAACCCTCTGCAATCGATACCTGATCCCAGTCCAAGGCCCTGATGAAGACTCCAGAAATTCCAAAGTCAACGCCACTGCAACCAACAGCCTTTTTCCGCAAGGTAACTAGCTCACGGTTAGCATGGGCCGATGGACTCAGACTTTCAGCATGCCATCGGACGCTCCCTGTGCCTTCGACTACATCACCACCGGTTGCTTGTGCAACAGGTACCCCAGCCTCCACGTTCGTCGTACTAGGAAACTTGACGGAAATGTCCGAGACCGGCGAGTCATCGCTGTGCACAGAGCTGCTTTGGTACGAAGACGTCTTGTCGGAGTGATGGTTGCATTTGTCGCTTGGTAGACATGCAGACAACGGATTTATCGATTCACTACTCGAGGTAGCAAAGCCACTGTCATGCCTGTTCCGCGACCCGGCTAAAAAACAAGTATCGATATTCCCAATACCAGGAAGTAATGCAATACGCCCAATTGACGTTCATTAAGTACAAAAGTATGCATGTATGTATGTATGTATGTATGTATGTATGTATGTATGTATGTATGTATGTATGTATGTATGTATGTA
>QQSS02189907.1:0-13241 GCA_003687565.2 Craspedacusta sowerbii | reverse complement strand
CTCACTCACTCACTCACTCACTCACTCACTCACTCACTCACTCACTCACTCACTCACTCACTCACTCACTCACTCATGTACTCACTCACTAACTCATGTACTCACTCATTTACTCACTCACTCACTCTAAATTCACTCACTCGTTCACTCAATAAGCATCAATAAAATATTATACATAGAACGGGCAGAACTACCTACCAGTTAGATCAAAAGGTTTCTCCTCTCTTGCAGTGGCATGATCATAATTATCCGCGCGGTTGTCCCGCGTTTTTCTTTGGTTTGGAACATGAATCAGCTGCAAAATCAAAGGTCTTCTCGTCACGATGCCCGCTCCTGCAAAGAGGAAACATAAAACTTATTTAATGGAATTAAGAAACCATGCTTACCTGTACAGAAATGACTGCTGAAAAAAAAATTAAAATGCTTTGTTGGGCGTCATGGGTGACCCTTCAGAAACATATAAGTTTCTGGCCCTTAGGATCTTCTTTCCAGTGGAAAATAATCTTTCCATTGCTGCGCTGGAAAGGATTGCTGTTTCGTACTTGATGTCATGGTTAATCATGGTTGGCTTACCAAACGAGGTTGCATCACTTAGGTCCATGTTGAAGCCCTATCCTGCAATGTCAATAACAAGCTCTGTGCTTTGGCTTTTGAGACCCTGGCTGTGAAGGAAGACTCTTCGGAGAATGAATATCAAAACTTTCCTTCCAACAATTTCCATCTAATGCCTCAGTTTATTGCAGAACATGGTTCTCCTTAAGTATATTAGTGGGCTTAATAGAATTTTTCTATAACGTTTTAATTTTACAGAAGATCTTGCAGCATCTGCCAAACATGGAGCATAGAATGTTCATAGCCAATCAGATCCTAATCCTCTCTGCTCCGTTTTGCTGGAAGGGAGTCAACACATTACAGCAGCAGCAGCAGCACCAGCAGCAGCAGCAGCAGCAGCAGCACCAGCAGCAGCAGCAGCACCAGCACCAGCAGCAGAAGCAGCCAAAAGAGGAAGGGGTTAGGCGAGACAAATGTAACACTCTGGAATGTAGGGGACTTGAAAAATAATAGACTTAATGAACTATACGGTCCCGGGGCCCACCTAAAGTCAATCCTCTGCATCCTACGTAGACTAATTTGCAAGACATGCTAAGATAAACATACATGCAAAAGATTGAAAAAGCATAGTGGGAATAAATTCATTTGGCACGCCTTAAGAAAAGGCTTCTTTATCCTAAGCTTATATCAATCATTATTTGTGCATTACCTTATTTCTTTTTTTTTGCCAGCTGGATACAGAGAACTCATTAACTTCAATATGCCTGCATTCTAGGTTTCGTGGATATCTCAAATCCGAACTCTTTTGAAAATTATGATGACTATCTTATTACTAATTCAATACACACAACAAAAAAGGTAATGATCCATATTTCTTTTTTTTTTTTTTTACAAGTACAACATATCCATAAGCAATTATGCTTGCTTAAACATATTAACCAATACAAGCACCCAGTCAATTAGCCAAACGAAAGCAGCATTAATATATTAAGGTGCCTAAGAAAGGAACACAAGAACATCTAACTTCTAGAAACTCTACCAGAAAAAAAATAATTGAGAGCAGCCAACAATACTAGAACTTACAATTCAAAAGAACTAAAATAAATCCTAGCTGATCCTTTAGCACTAGCTTTGTTAGTGAATAATTCAGTTCAGCACCCAGCCGTGTAAGAAAAGAACCAACCCAATTAATTTTTATGGCTTTGGACAACTTCAGGAATCAAACAAGGCACAATCCTAGTCAGGCTTAAGCTCATAAAATCAAAATCTTTAGCAATTTTTGTTGAAGAACTACATATCTCAGGCTTCACTGACCACAAAAACAGTTTTTAGAAGCAAGGGATATTGTAATTACAATATATGAATAAGCTGCTCTCTTTTATAAGGGGTAAACCCAAAAATAACAAGCGACCTTATACTTCCTGTTAATTATCTTACGAAAATTGATGCTCAACAAGGGGATCCTTCATCAGAATGCCTGGAATAACAGAGTTCCAAGCAAGGTTCCAAGATCTTGCTCTAGTAAAGGATACCTGCCATGCTAGCCTGAGTTTTGAAAGGCTGCTCTCCTGCTTGTGCATGAGTTCACGCTAGCCCGAAAACAATATTTTCATGACACTGAAACCGAACAAGCCTGAGCTTTACATGTAAAAGAAATACATTTCAAACAAATACATGACCAATAGACCTAGACACGACCTTACTGGGTAGGATGACAAACCTATGACATAATCGAAATCAGCTTTGACATATTACAAACACCACATATCAGGTCATTTCATATAGCAAAATTGTGTGTATCTAGCACTTCAAAGGATACGTTATCGTAATTCAAATATAACCAAGTAACCAATAAAGTGCAGAAGGGATCAGCCTTACCTCGAGGAAGGAAGTCACGACCAACTATATTTTCAATTACAGAACTTTTTCCACTACTCTACAAGAAATTATATTTTAGCTTGGTCACAGAAAACATACATTTGAAATACAGCAAAAGCTACGAGCAAATAAGATTATGACCAATCCGTTTATGAAAACGTATTAAAGAACAATATACCTGAGTTCCAACAACAACTATCTGAGGCAACTGAATTGCTTCCGAACCAACTGTATTAAAGACATCTTGAAGTTTATTGATGACTGGTATAAGAACATCCATTCTGGACAGGAACACATATGCAAAATACCAAAATTGAATTCCCCAATGAGGTTGATTTGGAACTTTAAGAAACCTGCATCAAAATAGTTTCGCCCATGGTCACTAACATTTACCAAGGGTAATTGGAGTGGCTACTTGCAGAATTAAGACCTAAAAACGAAAGGCCTCTTAACAATCAGGTTGTTGCACAACATCACAAAAGGTAAAGCCACAAGGCACATGATGTTGCTTCAATGACACTTGTTGGCTTGTCAGAGAGGAAATCCTGTACCATAAAGGGGCAAAAGGATTTAAAGTAACAAAAACATTGCCTTGAGGAAAGTGAATTTGAGTTCTTAACAGGTAATGAAAGGAAACAACAAAACCCAAACAAGAACAATCTAATCTTTTCCTTGCATAACCAATTTGACTAGGTACGAATGTTTAAGGGCAAGACATTTATAGAGTTTCTCGCATTTAACTACGATATGTTTGATAACAGATGACTCATGCATTTTGTAAAACAACAGTAATGGCATGCCAGCAACATATCAATAAATACATTTACATAGCAATAAATGTACAAAACAAAGTTTTGCCATAATCGAATGCTGTTAGTTATCAGCATACAGTCAATCAAATAAATTCTCTGTAGCAAGCCACACCACATCCCTGGCTTGTTGCAAAAAAGATCTTCGCTGCGACTTGATTCTCTCGTATCAGCCAATAATCAGCCGAAAGATCAACTCACAACGAATAATTTCTTCCTCACATTAACACTCGATAGTGCACAAACGGAACAATGACTACGCAACGACAAAGTGGAGATTTTTTCTCAATGCTTAAACGATCCAGTCCTCACCAACATCGTTAATTACACCAAAGTGTGCTACATCGTCAGCTACATCAAACATTACATTACAACATCGTCAATTACATCAAACTAGGGAGGCTTTAGGGGAATTTCTTTGTAAGCAATAGATCGAAAAGAAACGCTAGGGCCTCAAATATACCCATAAATAACTGAAACATCGCCAAAATTTACTTCCAAATAGGCTGGGTAGCGAGATAGCATCTACGGTAACAAGCCTCTTCGGTTGAGCTCAGCATTTTTTACCAGCTCTGGTGACACCCATAACGGTCGTTGGTTCTGCTTTGAGCGGGATAGAACGTTAGTGATCGAAGCAATGGCTCAGGAGGTACGTCATTCTCGGCATTAATTACAGCGCCGAGGAAATTATTCAAGCTCGGCAAACCGGCAAGTTTTCGACGTACTTCTGTGGGTTCTTTGATCACGCTCACTCTAAATAAACCTTCTGGCGTGCATCCAAGTGGTGCGGACCTGAACTCAAGCAGAAAAGGAAATGCTTTTGGAAAACCTGTTGATGCATGATGTGAAACTAATAAAGTTGATAGAGTACTTAAAAACAAGGATTATCATCTTCCCAGAAAACTGCTTACAATCCCATCTCCTCCTCAAGTGTTCCTAAAGGAATAACATCTGAATCGACGAGTTGCTTTGCCAGCTTTGTGCTTTAATCTGAATGAATTTCTCAACTTAGAATTGTGATTTTTGTCAATCCATTACATAACCGTAGCAACGGCATAAGTTACACGACATCAATGCGTGTACAACGCAAATCTTCAACATCAGGCGTAAGAAAATGCAAAAATCCAAGGAAATATGATGTAAGTGTAATCTCACATTAACTTTCTTTAAGCATTAGAGTATTGGATATTCACCAGCCGATGTAGTAACAATTGCTGCATACACGAAAATTTGAATCAATGACCTAAGTGCTTGAATTTGAATTTAACAATTTTAATAGAAGAAGCAGCACTTCCTATCAATTTTCCTAACCTGATGGAGGAATGCTCGTAGGAGAATCCTCCACGTTGATTTTGTTGATCCCTCGAGAAGAAATCTCAAACCATGATACTAACAACTGTCGAAGCAATTCATCAGGATGAGGCCCACAAAACTAACATGGCAACTAACATTAGTCGGCGGCGATGGAACTGTCTAAACGACAAGCGGTTGGGTTTATTCTTACAGTGCATGCTTAGAGAACGCTGAAATGCTGGTGGACCTTTTTCTGAAGGATTGCAACTAAACGACATCAAAGATATAGTCTATTAGGCATTCCGCCTCCTTTTCGGCAGTAGGCCTACACATCTAACGAAAACGAACCGCTTATTTGAATCGCAAAGAGCTCTTACAATCATGGCTCTTCCGCGGAAATACTAAGTTCGTAGCGATTTTTGGAATAGAAACAACTTATTTCGATTTTCAGGACATGTTTTTCCTCGCCATCACCATTTGCAACACTTAAAAACTAATTTATAGGCAACAATTTATCAGAATGAGGTTTAGCCACACAAATCGTTGTAATATTGTGCTTTGTAGAAGAGCGCAAAAGTCATTGGACCCGCAAGCGCAGGCAACGTTTTGAAAACCAATGGAAAGATAAACATCGTTAGTTAGCAAGAGCACTTAGCAAACATGAACAAAAACTGTCAGCAGTTCGCGTCGATGTGATAACAAAGAACAACCTCTCATACAAGCAAAATCAAACGATTACGTGCAAAAATGACTGCTGATTCGAGTTTTCAAAATGTTGGGGTACATACCGTAAAGCTAAAAGCTACAATATTGACCTTCGCCGCATGCCGGCATGCCACGAAGGTCAACATGGCTGTGGCTGCACGCCAGGATGCTATTGCCTTCGATTAAATTTTTTAATTTCATTGAATTTTCCATTGCTTCAGGATTACTCCAGCCTGTTAAGGAAAGGGTTAGTGTTAAGGTGAGGATTACTATTTTGGTTAGAGATTGGGCTTGTGTTACAGTTAGAAATAAATAAATAAATAAATAGCTAGATAAATGAATGAACAAATAAATAAATAAATAAATAAATAAATAAATAAATAAATAAATAAATAAATAAACAAATAAACAAATAAGTAACAGGCGAGCCAAAGCTTCTCTATCCGTAACAACCTAAGACCGGTCACCATCTTGCAAGCATATATGCTGTAAGACTACGTCACGTCAAACCAGTCACAATGAACCACTTGCTGAGGAGTAAGCGGTAGATTTAAACCCTCGGTATAGGAACGCATGCATTTTTTCATATAATTGCGATGATATGCTGCACTTCACAAGAACCCCATTTGCGTTTTTTGGAACTATCGGAAAATCCAATTAAGTGTCGTTTTGGGGCTTGAATCTTTACGTGCAAATTTTTAATAGTCATCCTTTTTAAAATAATAAAAAAAGTAAAAGATATTTCAACGACGTGTTACGCGTGACGCCTGTAATTTCGCGTAATAATTACATTAGCATCGTTCCACAGTTTCCAAACCAACTAATAGCTTGAAGCAATTATGATTTAGTTTCAAAGCAAAAACTACTTTTTAAAATTGGTTATTGAATAAATTATTTATTAAATGTATTCTTCGCAGAGCAACCAAAAGAGCAAAGTCCAGCGCCTTGTAAGTGCAGAAGAAAGCAAGAACCGTGCTTTTGCAGGGCTGCATTAATGTTTTTTCAATTCAAAGAACAGCATTTTAAAAGTGGAATCTGAACAGCTGTACCGACATCTATCATTGAACAAAGAATAAAATGAAAGAATTAAAGTGGTTCTTATTTCTCTCTATATTAATGCGATGCGAAGTCATACTAGTTGCGTTAGAATTTACATAAACAATCGTTTCAAAAGTATTATTTTATTCAGAATCGAGCTTCTGCTGTTTCTTATCTATGCAGATTGCTGTCTTGTGATAGAGAAAACCCTGTCAGAGAAACATGAGTGAACCAGACATGAGTCGATTCGCTACCCGCCTTGTCAAATATAAACCCAGCTATGTCCAGTACGCCAAGTTTGATCTGATCCCAATTGCCTTAATCTTCATACGCGTATGCGCAATGTGGTATCACTAGTTTTTATTTTATAATAAAATTCAAGACTCAAGACTCAAGACTCAAGATCCATTTTCTCAGTAAATGCAAATAAAACCTGTCAATATATGAATGACTTTCAAAGGCTTGCATTATGAGAAGGAGGCGTCCTCCTAGCCGAGGATAATCCGATTGAAGACGCAACCTCAAAGCAACCGTCACCATCACATTTACAGGAAAAAGCGAAACAAAAGAAACGTTAAGGAACCTTACGACGAACGAGACCCAAGGCATGAGAAAACCAACACCAAGGAGAAAAGGTAAGAGGAAAATTTCAAATCGTTCCGAAACTGCTTACATAAATATGCTTACAACAGGGATTTCACGTGAAGACTATTAATAAAGTCGATAAAAAATCGAGTGATGTGCGTAGTGCGGAGTATGTCAGAAAGTATCGGATAATGCAAGGAAAGTCCAACCCTGGAAAGAAGGGTAGAATACAACAAAGTTCGGGGATGGAAGCCATACCAAGTTGCAAGGTAAAGAGGTTATTATTCAAGCACTGCTCATTCAATCGAAAAAGAGTAGTAACTCAAGCAACTATTTTACGTCAACACACACGTATAAAGATAATAGCAAGCCTTAAATAAATCATACAATAAAAAAAGACACTATTGCCCAAACCTTGTAGGAACATTCAGACACATAGCCAAAACAAAATAGATGGAATTCACGTAGAGTGTTCCATGCAGTCTAAAAACTAAAACTCGACATCAAATCACCTACGTTACTGCATAAATTCTCTCAAAAAGTATCACTCACATTCACTAATTAGGACTCAGAGATATGCAGCCTTTAATAAAGCTTTCATTTCTCTCTTGAAGAGAAGTCTTGATTTATTTACATTAATATTAAGGTCAATAAGCTTGCTATAGTCGAGGACATTGGCAGGGCAAGCTTATGCGAGGTACCCATTCGAGTATTCGCGCCTCCAGTATATATTTGGAAAATTTTGGTCAGTGCTGCTGGTATCTTGCTATTATGCCAGTCGTGCATAAATAGTCGTAAGTTCAGTACTTTTACGTCATGGAGTTTTAGCATACCTAGTTGTGAGAACAATGCAGAAGTCGGCTCACTAAAATCGGAGAAAATCGTTATTCAAAGTGCTTGATTTTACAATTTAACAATTCGATTAAACTCGCTTTTCCGGGCTGAACCCCAGGTAAGACAGCCATAACTTATATGGGAGCGAAGCAAGCCATAACAGAGTGATGTAAGAGTACGGGCATTGACGTAGTGGCGTATTCTTGAAAGAAGACCGTTTCCTCTTGATAGTTTTTTGGAGATTTCAGTTAGGTAGTCTCGCCAAGTCAGCCGCGAATTTAAGATGACGCCAAGATACCTCATTTTGTTAGAAGGATATATAACTCTGTCGTTATATCTTAGCGTCAGATTCGTTTTGGATTGTTTCCTTTTAGTTTGGAACAGTATAACTTCTTACTCGTATTTAAAGATAGTCTATTTGCGCAAAGCCAATCGCATATGTTAGGAATGTCATGTGATATACTAAACTTTTTTTTTTGAATGGAGTGACTGCTATTTAGTATTATAGTATCATCGAAATCTTGGGTGACGCTTCTCGAGAAAGTATGAAGTTGTTTATTTACATCAAAAACAGAAGTGGGCCTAAAATTGTTCCTTGTGGAACACCGATGGATAAAGCAAGTACCTCGGAGTTCTCATTGTCGATAGTGACGAATTGCTTTCGGTCATGCAGATACGAAATACGCCATTTGTGGCAAACATCTCGAATGCCATACACCGCAAGTTTTTCTAAGAGAATATTTTGATTTACCGTATCAAAAGCTTTTTGTAAATCTAAGAATACGCCACAGTCATACTAGCACTGGTCTAAAATCTCCCTAACACTAGTAATTAAGTTGAATAGTGCGGGATTGGTTGAATCATGCCTTCCAAATCGTAATTGCAGTTTTTAGATATTGTCGAACTTTTCTCACCATTCATATAGTCTTTTGTGCATTGCCTTTTCAAGAATTTGACTTACATTTGAAGGAAGGGAAATAGGGCGATAATTATTGCATTACCCACTTGTACCAGACTTGTACATTAGAATTATTTTCGACACTTAAAGATACTGAGAAAAACACCTTGACTAAAGGAATGATTGTTCATAAGTGATATAGGGGCGCCAGAATTGACAAGTTAAATTTTCAAGAGTTTATTCGGACCGCTGCAAGGCCCACATACGTTTGAGGCACTTAATGTATTTATCAGTTGGATTACTTCTGTTGTACGCAAGAAACAAACAATAGACGAAGTGCAACGAACTCAACGAAACGTACTTCAACTCGTCCCTTCGTTATTCAAAACTCAATAATCGTGCCTAATATACATGCGCCTAGTAAAACAGTTTCAGATTACAATATCAGTGTCCCGGGAGTAAAAGTCCTCGCATAACACCCAATTGGTATCCGTTGGCTTTAAAAGCATGCTTTGTGCTGCGCGTGGGGGCATGTATGTCACAAAATTGTTTCGTGAGTTGGGGATGCCAGCGTCGAGATATTTACGTATTAAGTAAAAGTAACTATTAAATACAGAAGCAATACTCATGGGCTCCTTCGCTACCCGGCCATTCTTGCCTGAAACCAAAGCAGGACGAAACTTGGACTTTCTGTTTTGTTTGAGAATAGAGGTTATCCCTTCCCATGCTTTTCTTGTGCTGTGTTTATTTTGTAGAAAATAATTTGAATAGTACAAACGTTTGCTTCTTTTCCTCGTGCCAACTACTTCGTTGCGTTGCTTTTTGTATTGAAAATGCTCTTCTGTTCGTGCTTGTTGATCCGCTTCTTTGATGTAATCTTAGAGTAAATTATCTCTTACGTTCATTGCCTGCAAAATATCGTTATTTATCCATTGCATCTGTTGTGTGCTTAGTTCCTTTTTAGTAAGTCTACTGAAAGGGGCCATAACATTCAAGATGTCATTGACCTACTCTATAATATGGTTTGTAAGGATTTCTGGATCCTGGTCATTTCCAAGCAGTAATGTGCAATTTATGTACGATAGCTCTTCTTGGAATTCGCTCGCATTCAATATTATATGCGGGCGACAAAAAATGGGCTTATTTCGCTCCATTATTTTCTTTCGAGTCTATTCTGTAAAACTGGGGAATTGAACAAAGTGGTCTGAGATCGAGCATGTTAAGTTGCCGCTAACTGAATTGTAAGTAGTATTATTTGTGAATATGTTATCTATAAGAGTTTGCAAGCGCAGAGTAACACGAGTGGGCTGCAGTATTAACGGTTGCAAACCATAAGAGCATGCCATATCATAAAAGTCGTTTGACGCCACAAACTTATCATAAGCAAGCAAGTCTATATTAAAATCACCCGTAATCACAACAAATTTGTCCTCTCTGCTATCATTCGGAAGAATTTTAAGAAACAATCCTCTAAAAAATTTCAGGTTAGAGATTAGGGTGCTTGTATATGCAGCCGCATATAATGGTTTTTCTTCCTTTCTGAGAGATTTCGACAAAAGTGGTTTCAAACCCATTGCTGCTCAATAGCAAAGGTCGGACCTAATTTTAAAGTCACCTGACAGAGAGTCATGTATGTAAAGGCCTTTTCCACCAGCCCTACCGAGCGTTTTCGTTTCGACAAAGCTATAGTCGTCTAACTCCACACATAGATTTTCATCCGCTTTCCTGTAAGTCTAATTTGTGTGATTCCTATCACATTTAAAGTATATGTCAGCAATTTCAGAAAAACAAATAATTCCTCAACATTTTTGGTCAATAAAGCAGTGGAAAAATCCCAATCAAATTTCCGATTCAAGAAATTGTTAATAGCGTGATACTTTGAGGAGATCTTTTTTCGTCCTATCTCATCGAAGGTGATTGAATGTGCAGGAATCTGACCAACAAGGGACCAGATACTTGAATTAGGCAAAAGTTTTAGGTTAATGTTAGGCGGCTCCACTAAACCGCCAGGACTTAGCAACAGATTCTCGTCGCTAATTGAATTATAGGGTAATTCGTTTTGAAGATAGCTTTGACATTGCCAGACACCATTATGAGGATGGTCTAAATGTGAACATTTGGCATGGGCTTCTCCAGGGCAAATCCAGCACGATGTACGACTCAATAGCAAAGGAATACCACGTCTACATGTACATAAAATTCAATGTTTTAAAGTTTCTCTTGTTTTATGAACTTAACGGAGCAGTCATGTATGTAAGTCCTTTTTTCATGCGGATTGCTTTGCCAATACTAAAGGAGAATTTTTCATGTTCCCTATTAACACCAACGTTTGATGCTTGTTTATTCATAATTTTATTTCTTCGTCCGTTTATAGCGTAGGTTGTCGTTCTTGCACTTTTTGTTGCTTTAAATTGTTCCAGACATACATCGATTCGCAACCAGCGATTGCTTCCGCGAGAAACGTGGCCATTTGATAAGTAGTGCGCACCCAATCAGAAAGCGCCACACAAATTTTAGTTGACGACGAATATCGCTAGCTATGATTCTTTGGTTGACCGTCCGCATCAACTCGAACTCTATCCATTTGGAGTTGTCGGATAGAAGACAGAGGTGTTGGCCGGTAGTTTTGTTATTTGCTCCATGCTAGCATCATGAACTGGCTTCAGTGTTTTGCATTGTTCGTAGCTGCCGTTTCAAGCATCCAAGCAAAGCTTAAAGAAGGGGAATGTGAAGGTTAGCGCGGGTACAAATGCTTTTTTTGGGGGGGCTGAACGTTTAATTTCTTAGTGGAGGCTTGTAAAATCGGCTGGTTAATGTTATTTGCTCAGATTGTGCATCATATTCATAGGTTTGGCATATACTTGAAAAGAAATGTTTCAGTTTCCTCAAATCTTAGTTTTCAGTAGAACATAAAGTACTCTGGTTTGGACTATTGTTTAAAGTTTGTTTTCTCTTTTGTTCCAATTATATGTTATATTTAAATGTTTATTTTTTATTCCATGCTCTGGAGGAGATTTTTGGCTATGTAATTTTGTAATACCATCAGTCATGTTGAAAAACTTAACATGTTTCCAGCATTGAAATATTGTACATCGAAGAAAATGTAAACTGCGATGTTCTGTTTACTGGCTGTATGAATTTTTTTTTTGCATCGTCAAGGACCTTCTCAAAAGCAATTTCGTCTAAGATGTTAGCTTTTTAAATATACTCATCTTCCCTTTGCAATTCCTTCAAAGCCTGTGCTTGTGATAGGTGATACAGAATAGCGATTGCACATAGTAGGCCTGGGCCCCGAAGAGGCAGTGCGAAGAGAACTTGGCACCAACATATCAACTAATTGAGTTGCCAATTAAGTTTATGTAATCTGTTATTGGTATAGATCTTTTTCCTGCAGTCTTTATATCTGATCAAGCAATTCAGGAATGTTATATATAGAAGATATTAGAGTAGTTGAAAACTTTGACGTGCTGTGCTTACTAGATGGTTATTAATTTGCTTTCTTATAGTATGCATCAAGTTCCTGTCTAAATTTGAAAAAACAATATCTGACGAAGATCGCAAGAATGAAGAACTTCTTACGGAAAAACTGAAGTCTGTTTGTAACAAGGCTACTGGACGAGAGAACAGATTTGTATGCATTAATTTTTGTTTATGTCAAAATATGTTATAAAGTCAAGCATGTTTAGTATCTGATGTATTAAAAAATAGTTTGTACAAATTGCGGTATATCCTTGTTAGTCCCTACTTACTTTTTGGATTTGCAAAGGCATATGTGATTACTGTGGATAGCACACTTCCTTTATTTAGTGTTACTATGTGGGTGGCACAACAGATGCAGCTACTTACATACTTAAGGAAATCACTGTGCCACTTAGCTACTACAAGTCACCAGAAAAAATTTGTGAAGCTTTAAAAAAGAAGGACTCTCAGATCTGTGGCCTTCAGTATGGTATGTATAATATCTGAAACATCAAAAGTACATAATTTTTTTTAGATTTGTCAGGTATTCTATAAATGAAATTTTGCATACTCTATACATTGCGATTCTGAGGGTGTTGGCTTTTATAAACTTGTTAACTAAATTGATCAGTGTCGAGAACGAGGTTGAGGAACTTCCATTACGGAACTTCCTAGTGAAAGTAGCTCAATCGGACTTACTTTCTGTTTGTATTATTAATTAGTTTCGTACGTGTACTTTCTGTTTGTGTTTCTATTGCTAAGCTATTATTAATAAGTGTACTGAATTCGCGTATTATTTGTGTGGGTTGGTTTGTTTCTATATTGAATATAAGCGCCACGAGTTTGAGACAGCTTTGCGAGCGGATGTGTTCTTAGAGCTGCCTAAGGATTAAGAGGACCAGGTGCCGCTTCTGTGATCGATTTATTGTTGGATCACCGCTAAGTTTGTTGTCTATTTCGTACGTCGAATTATACTAAGAATCTACTGCTACGATGGCTCGTAACTTAAAGAAGAATGCTAGACCAAACATCCTTAACCAGTCCCTCAGCGACAACGAGGAAGCACTATCGATTGCATATTTCGAAAGGCGGTTTGGAGAGCTTCAAAACTCTTTGGCGTCGAAAGATGACATAGCAAACTTGACGTCCATACTTAAAAAACAGCAGGAAACGATTAACAAATTAGAAGC
>QQSS02189896.1:0-13243 GCA_003687565.2 Craspedacusta sowerbii | reverse complement strand
AAAGAGTTTCAGTGGAATTCCGAACTTCATCATATAATTAAACACACATTTGGCGGCTGTGCCCGCCTTGCGATCACACACGGGCTAGAACTGACAAAACTTTGAGAAGTGGTCACTGATTGACAGGATATGCACATGCTTACTTGAGGTCATAGGCAAATCCACTAAATAAGCTAACGAGACTAGTTCTAAGGGTGCGTTAGGGAACTCCCGAATACCTTGTTTGTTTGACGGGTTACGATAGTTTGGTCTCAACTTCAAGAACTCATTGACCAATATATTGCACGACGGGCTCGTATAGTCTAGGCCAGCAGAAAACCTGCAAAACCCGCTGGTGTGTCTTAAAAGCACCGAAATGGCCCGAACACCTCATACTAGGTGACATTTCTGAAATTATCGAACGGTACTCCGCAGGAGCGACAATAAGCTCCTATGCATGATGCCTAAAACGCAAGAGACCAGATATGTCAGTGAATAATAAGTCCCGATAACGAGCTAATTCTGGGGGTACTGCAGTTGTTTTCTCCTTACAAATTCCAGCATTTGGTTCAGCACTGGGTCATTGTGTTGTGCAGCAGACAGTTTAAGTTCGTCATGACTTGATGCAGACAACTTCAATGCACAGCAACCTAAGACAGTTGAGGTTGATCGGTGTAATTCCGGGAAATAAAATCGGCTAACTTATTGAGGGCTCCTGGGACAAACCTTATACGGACTCCAATACGATCTAAGTATTCAATCCATCTATATCGTTTATCCAAGATTTCTTTAAATGATTGCAAAGAAGTAAGGGGTTTGTGGTCATCGTAAAGGATAAAGTCATGTCCTGAAATGTAGACGTCGCACTTCTTAAGTGCAAAGACGTAAGCCAAAAGTTCACGGTCTGTAGGGGAATAACGTTGCTCTGCATTTGACAAGGTTCGACCACCATACTGAATGTGACTGAACTCTCCTTCTATCATTTGACCAAGCGTGAATCTGATTGCTTTCGAGGACGCGTCACAGTAAAGAAAGAAAGGCAGGTCAAACCTTGGGTGTGCCAAGGTAGGCGCATTAAGTAAGCTGTTCTTTATTTTCTGAAAAGACTCTTCACAACACAAATCCCAAGTAAATTTTTTCCCTTTTTTCAACAGCTCATTTAATGAGGCCGCCATTTGAGAGAAATTCTCAACAAACTTACGAAAGAACGCACACATGCCAAGGAACGACTGGAGCTCAGTGAGATTGGTTGGCTGTTAAAGTTAACAATTTCTGCAATTTTTGTTACTTCCGGTCTAATCCCTTTGCCAGTACCATGTGACCCAGAAATTTCACTTCCTCTTTCATGAACTAAGATTTACGCAAGTTCACCAAGGTTATCTGCTATATTTATCTGTGCCCTCGCTCAGCCATGAAACAGGTCGGGAAAATTCACCGCTTTATAAAGGCGGGCTGTCCAAAAGCTTTCTCGAATAGTTTTTGCGCGAGCATGAAGCGTGAAAGTCAGCTTTCCTGATATACCGAAGAATCAATTTTCGCGACTGGCATATTGTAAAAGTATTTTGTATTATTCAGTTGAGGAGCGAGAAGAATTCCATTTCCCCGCCTATTTTGCTTTTTCTAGTTGCTTTTGGCTTAAATGACCTCGGAGAAAAACTTTTTTCGTTTTAACCACTTGCTTTTGGCTCACAACTAGGGTGTGGATCTTTTGCGTTTTTCAAGATAGCAAAGAAACTTTATGCTACTTCGAATAGGGGTGGTCGCAGTTGAGAGCATATAACCTAACCAATTATGACGCCTTTTTGAAAGACAAGCGTTACTTGCTACTAGGTACGCAAGCGACGCCTGTCAACAGACATCATCAAATCAATTTCAGTTTTGTCACGTTTACTTGCGATTGCACATGTGCTACTTCGTCCACTTTTTCACTAAGATAATGTGGACGTATTAGGTGTATCGCAGCCAGTGCACTTCGTCGTCATCGTCTTGACGGAGCGCTTTGGAATTCCGTGTCAGCTGGAACACTGCGAGCAGACGTGTCGTTCGCCTTGACTGTCCGCACTGGTGCAGGTTGGGTTGTGCCGTACACAAGCTAAGGCTGGCTTGGCACGCACTTTTCCACAACCAGCTACAAGGAGCACAAAGCGTTGTAGAATTAGGTCGAAGCCAGGTATGCCGATGTCAGGGTGCGATACTAGGTCATGATTCATCACAGCAAATATCGCGCATTCATATATTCAAACCTCGTCACAGCTGTGTTAAGCGGCAATGCGCTTCAATGAAAGCCTGGCTGCAGCAAGGAGGATAGTTTGAAGCATTATCGTGCTGGAGTCAATGCTTGTTCTGTTGGATTTCGGACACCTTTTCAGCAGTTGCGGCATGGTGATGGAGTCTGGGTCTTGAATTGTTGAAGACCGCCCGCAATTCAACGTTTGATGCTATTCAGCTGACTAGAGCTACGTGTGCAGCTGCATCGGGCCTTTTCCGGATAGCAGTACGCAACAAATGAGTGGCTTAGGGCTAGAGCACGAAGAGCATTAGCTCCTGCGCGCTAGGCTTTGCCTGCCAAACTAGAGGGTACGTTTTGCATCTTTAGTTTTCTGACAGTGACAGTATGCAATGGTACGGCACTACATAGTGCGGTCTGCTTCTTACAATATCTAGTCATACGAGCGAAGATTGACGTGAGCACGTGTTCTGTTTCGCTAAATGCGGCGTTCGTGTTTCGAAGCAAATATCGTCGGCATAGATGAAATTTGTGACACTGAGTTGGATAAAACGCGATTGCATAGACGCTCTACAGATTAGAAGCAAGGACTGAGTCTTTTACAAGACCATTCTTTTGCGTGTGACGAAGGCTGGATGTGTCGGCAATGCTATAAGAGAACTGGTAGGTCTTAAATACCTGGAAACCTGGCCAGCTTGGCACGTAGCCTAAGATGCCAGACTACAGTTTACGCATCTGTATGGTACCACGAAGGCAGCACCAGTTATCAGATTTCTTGGAAAGCATCCCGCATTCATCTCTTTACCTATCCTTCAGAATTGCGCTGGCTGTCTCATCCATTCATGTCATATGCATGCGTGAATTTGTCGACCCATGGAAACGAGTGCCACCTTGGACAGCCCGCAGGAAAGCTACTTGTAGCCGTCAACTGGGATGCTGTGTCTATGAGTGACTTAAACGGATATCTTTCTGAGCACCGGAAATTTGACCAGGCAGCTGTACGAAAACTCCGCCAGCATTTTCTCTGCTGTGGATGGCTGTTGTAAATCGATTCAAATGCTTTGCGCACGGTTAGTTACGGAAACAATTGTCTTGTTGGTTTAAATAGCAGAGGACTGTATAATGTTCATGAGCCCAACGCGAAACGACGCAAACAATACAGAAGTTAAAAAAACAACACTTTCCAGCACTCTTCAATCAGATACAAAGAATATCGACACAGTAAATGAAGCATCAACTTGTATGCAGGCACGACACAGGTCAAATAAGATCAAACGCGTCAGCATGCAAGGGCCTACTCCTAATCATCGAATCTGCTCGGTCCTGCAAAATCTCTAATTGCGCTGAACAAGTTCTGTATATCTATTAAGGCACAAAGTTTCCTATCTACAAGTCCGAATCAGAAACACTGATACTTATCGTTCATCGATTTTGAACTTGAATCCTTGCGAACAAAAGTGCTTGCTCAGACTCTCAACCGCCTGCATAGATCTTAACATCACGATCACTTCAAGGAGATTGCAACACCCAAAACTTCAATACACCAATCACCATAAATCACCACATATTTCATGTGACATATCAAAGGCTCCGCGACACAATACAAAGATTCGCGGCCGCGCACTACAATCGTCTTGCGTCTAACTACAAACATCCCTGCGGAACTTCATTGCGTCAGCATGCAGTCAGTACAATTTGTGTAAGTTCCTACAGATTTCCTTCAATGACGAAGATGGTCAAGCCAATGTTAAGGATAGCTGCATTGACATTTAGGGAAGTCGCCCATGAAAGTGCCTCGCTTCCATCGCTCTCTGACCTTTCCTCGCTCGTGCACGCGTGTAAGCTGACGAAGCGATGAGCATTTAGCTATTCTCGACCATCCGCATATTACTTCTCGTGACCGCAGTCTTGGAGATCCACGTAGGAAACTGGGCAGAAATAGCAGAAACTGGTGCGCACACGTCAGTGACATAAAAGCATTTGCGAATTAGCAGCAGCCCACATTAATGCAACTCAATGATCCGATTTCATTTGCGATATATAGCTGCGCACTTTAATGGCGTCGCCACGATCCAACGAACGACAATCTGCTGTGGCGAGGTGAATTAGACCTGACATAGGTTGCCATTTCTTAGCTGGTTCGAAGACGATGACCATAATCAGTCAGCATAAGGCACTGCCTGGGATAGGCATTCGATTTTGAGTTGAAGGATTTGCATCGTCTTCGTCGTCGTCGTCGTCATCGTCATCATCATCATCATCATCGTCATCGTCATCGACTCAATTCTTCGCGTACGGTACAGCAGCACTTTGCATAAAGGAAATTGTTGACAAATAAGATTGAAACCAGCTGCGTTGTAATCAAGCTACTTGCAGCCTACACTATTGCATAGCGCCAGTAGCATCTCCGTCACGTTTGGATACGCTATGCAAAAAGCTTTTTCTGTTCAGTCCGGGTAAGGCGTCATACGATTCGTTCTCCTATGCCCCCCCTCCCCTGCCAGCAAAAACTAAATCAATGGATTGGCCATTTTTGACTGTAGACCATTTCCAAACGACTGTTCTACCAAAGAATTTGATGAGCGAAGTCACTAACATTATTGAAAAAGCGTATAAACTAGTCGTAAAATGCTAATAAATTTCGTTTGATCGGTATTAAGCAAATTCAAACTTCAACAGGGTAAAACAATTTATTACAAAAAGAAATAAAAACAAACAAAGACACTTGCATTTTAAAATGACGGTTTGGTGTGTGATCTGGTAACTGGCGCTATTCGGCACTAGACTTTGAAGCAGCATGAGAGCGAAAAACACGAGTGCTGGATGCTACTCTATACGAATGATGATGCCTTTTGTACTTTTTGATAGATATTAAAAACATACGCGCATTTCTGAGTACCTACAATTTTCTGGCTCCCACTCCATCAAAGCATTCCAGGCCCAAATTGAACACTGGTCTCAATTTAAAAGAGCTAAACAAGATACCAATAGATCTAAGAAAGTCCCGAAACTAATGGTAAGTTTAGCTCGAGGAGTGGAATATCACAACAAAGAAGATTGTCTGATCGCCTAACCAGAGAATAGAATCAGAAAAGTTACCAAATGATCGAAGCAGCGCTAAGTTCACAAACGTTTTCAGAAAAAAAAAACACTCGTTTGATTTTGTATGACATGCTTCGATCAGCATTGATCAATTTCAACTAATACGAAAAAATTACATCACAAGCGTTTAAGTTTAAGTAAGAAGGTGTAAATACACCAATCGGTCAATAATGGACGCTACAAATGCTCACTTCGCCAACGATAAACAATTCCAGAAGGGACTGCACAAAGTAAACTATAATTCAACCATAAAAACACGAGCGAATAACAGCTGTACGCAAGCGCGCAAATAATGAGAAGAGAACAAAGCAGTAAGAACAAGAAGAAGACAGAAAGAATAGATCTCGTTGGGCATTAACGTCAGGTTTTATTCATAGAATAAACACGGCCTCCTTCAGGTGCCGCTGAAACTCCGTCGGGGCTTCATCTAAAAAAGAAAAACAAAGATCAGAAAACTGGCGCGTTAAAGTCGTCACTCGCTTGCAAATGTTTGTAAATATGCGAGGACTTATCTTTTCCCAAATGCTCATCAATCCGAGTTTACAGATGTCAGGAAGATTCTACAATGTACCAGGCTTTAAAAAAAAGCAAATTTATAAATAACTCCAGATTGTAAACAACTGAGAAGCAGATCCTATATAGAAAAGTAAGACCCAGAATTTAATGAAACAAAAATAAGTTTAACATCAATACCTACGCAATACCTACTATCAATGTTACGAACTTTTTAGTTTGTTAAGTTAGATAATATAAACAGTATAGTCAGACATAAACCTATGTAATGGAGTTTGCAGTAACGCTTTGTTTTTAACCAGTCGAAGTTTTATCCTTAGTTTTGGCCTTAGATTCAAACTTATTATGCAGATAGAATTTTACACATCTACCGATGAGGCTCTCGGGGAATCGATTTCTCGCTCAAATAGTCGTAGTTTTTTCTAACTCGGTGTGGAACCCAAATCAGAAACTATAAATTTTAATACGCGATCGACGGGGGTTTTGATCAAGCCAACGTTATATGAAATGGCGCAGAAGCTGTTAAAGTTAGTGAGAGACTGATAAACGTTCCTTTACGGTAAATAGAGGTGGTGAAATCGCCATTAACTCCATCTACGAGACATCGAGAAACGGCAGTTTCTGGTCTGTCTCGTAATCTACCGTGAACTTAATGCTAGGATGTCTGCTGTTCAGGCACACTAAGAAAGGTTTAACATCGCTCACTGATTTAAACAAAGAGAATGCGCCATCTACGTACCTGCGATAGAAGCATGGCTTAGAACCCGAATAGTCGGACAGGCATTCTCTTTCCTTTGCTACTATGAAAAGATCTGCCAATACAGGTTAAAGAGGGGACTCTCATGGCCACGCCATCGATTTGGTCGTATATCTTAGTATCAAATAAAAAGGGAGTTTGGGCAGTGGCGAATAAAAACAATGCGCGAAATTATTCTTTAGTTATCGTAAATTTCAGGTTACTTCCTAAAACATGATTAAAGACCATGTCTATGGTTTCATGTAAAGGGATATTAGCAAACAGACTACATACATCGAAAGAAAGCGGTATCTTACCTGACGAGCTTACCTGTTTGATATCATTTGCCAATGTGAAGGAATCAAGCGTAGAGTGCTCATGGCGAATAAGACGGGAAAGAAGGCCAGAGAGAAATCTAGCAAGTTCGTAGTTATAAGTAGAAAAAGAGGATATAATAGGGCGAAGAGATGGGATAGACTTAACAGGTTTATGAATTTTAGGCAGACCATAAATGTCCGCTGGCTGCAGCACGGGGGAATAAGCATTCGTATACATCATATCATCATTAGAAAACATTGCACTGCTTAGTTTGCACAAGAACCTTTGAAGAGACGGCTCGCGTTTTAGAGTTGGGTCACTCTCAAGCCTTTGGAATTTCGAGGAATCGCTCAGAATTTCATCAATTCTTTTCCCATAGTCAGCTCGGTTCATTAGCACTACGTCATTTCCCTTATCAGGGCGTGTAATAACAGTCTTTCCTCTTATTTTTACTGCTTTATTCTCTTCTCGCAATTTGCGCGCGCTTGCGTGTTGTTCCCTCCCGTTTTTCTTGATGAATCTTAGTTTACTTCGAGCAGTCCCTTCTGGAATTGTTTATCGTTAGCGAAGTGAGCATTTGTAGCGTCAATCGCTGACCGATCGGTGTATTCACGCCCGCTTACTTAAACGCTTGTAACTTTTTCGTATTAGTTGAAAATGGTAAATGCCGCTCGAAACATTTCCTACGAAATTAAACAAGACGTCTTTTTTTCTGAAATCAAAAAACCTTACATTACATTTTGTGCAAATAGCAACGGGTCTTTGTAGAACAAAAGAAGGCCCCATAATTTCGTTTCACGTGTAGGGTCATACCTGTACATCTAGGGATAACATAGACGAAAAAGCTTATACGAAATAGCTTCTGTTAAAGTGAAGAAAGTTGACGTGAATTCAAAAACAACTCGTGAAAATTATGTTTAAAGAATCAGCTAATGAGAACTAATGTGCCAAAATTATTGTGTAAGCATAACTAATAAATACATAAAGCACATAAGAAAAAATTTAATTCTAAACCTATGGACTAAGGGCCAACAAAATGTGCACTTTTATTTGAATCGGACAAACTAAAATAGCATAATAAATGATTGAGAGAGTTTAACACCACTATACCGTAATGTGAAATAACACTACAGTTAACTGAAGATGAAACAAGAAACTGAAACGGATCTTGAAATAAGAAATTTGCTTTCATCTTTTTGAGAACATGCAAAAATAATAAAGGATACTCAGAAGTACTGATATCACTTACCCATTCCTTCCTGCAACAATAAATAAATAAAAAGCTCACATGCAACACAACCCATTCAACATTGAACTAGAAAGAAAATGTCTGCTTAGAGATCTAAAAGAATTTTCAAACACGGCTGTTCAAAGCAAAAGAGGGCACAAAACTTATTTGGACATAAGGAAAACACACTTTTACTAAATCCAAACAGAGCATGTATTAGTGCCACATTTCTATGATACAGTTTAGGGTAGAGCTCCCTCAATGGTAATCTTCTGCCTATCCCAGATCCTTTAATATGCAGCTGTAAATTTGCAAAGGGGCATCAAGCATATACAAAATTAGTAGAAGTTAAATCCACAGAAGCAGATTAGTTGGATTCAAATCCTAAGTACCATAAGTTAAATCCTAGGTACCTTCTGTAAAGTTTATAGGCAACCACGTTCAGCCCTTATAAAATAACCCCTATATTCACGTATTAGTTACCATACACTCCAGAGTATGACTTAAAGGCTAAGTTGTGTTTTCGCAAAACTTGACATTTAATTTCACTTAATTCAGTACGCGTTTGCAAAATTACTGGGAATACATCTTCGCAATGCACCAAATACTTCATATTTTTCTCGAATTTATTTGCTCTTCAAAAAGTGCAACTTTATTGGAGCAGAGCCTAAATACAACAACAAACTGCATTAAGAACCAGAAGGGTATTTGCCTTGTTGCTTGGGAAAACAACTTTATGCTATCGCAGATCTGCAGACAAAAGTTGGGCAAATACTGGAGTCGTAGCCAGTATACCTGCAGTACATCGAATATAAGTTACATAACTCAAACGGACAAGGAATGACAAAAGACAGGTGCTCAAATATGCAATATCACTTAGATTGATTCCTTCAAACATGCTTTAACTGCAATGCATGCAAAGCAAGGCCATTAACATTAATCATTAAAATTGCAAAAGAATTCAAACATACACATTACTGCACCATCATTAAGCATTCACATAAATGTAAAACTCTAAGACCATCCCTCACATTAAATAGAATTGTAAGGCAGGATGTAGCATATAAATACTTAAAATAAATCCCTTTAGCTGGATTTGCAGTAAGGCGCTGGCTCAAAGTTCAAACTAAGAGCACAGTGAATAACCACTTTTTCGCATAAAACAGTCCCAACTGCCCACAATGGTGCATAGTCAAGGGTTATCAAGCCCATAACGTTGTATGTTGTGTAACCGTTATAATTCCATGGACATGCATTAAGCTGGGTAAGAACCCACCCAGTGCTGAACTCCCATATGTAAGTCCACAATATATATATTCCGACACGAAGCGGTAAACTAAGCCTCGACCTCAGGTATAAAGACAGCTTTTCCATTACAAATATTGACAATGCGTATATCGGAAAAGACCAAAGTGATGTGCAACCATGCAAGGTCCAGCCATAGCTGTATTTCGTATCCATGAAGTACCATGTTGCTGTGAAAACCACTTCACAGAAAAACCCACAAAGCCCATAAAAGGCAAGCTTTGGAACCAAAGGCAATCCTGACTGATCCTTTGAAGAAACCATCTATAATGAAGTAAAACAATTTTTAAAAGACCAGTTTCAAACAAGGTTTCCAAGATAACACACGATCAAAATTTCTAATCAAACTAGCAAAATCTCACAAGCGATATTTTGCAAAGTTTGTCAACATTCCAGCAACCAGTCGTGAATGTTGGAAACACTAAAGACCGATATTCTGGGCAATTGAGCATTACAGGTGAGCTGCTGTACTTGTGTAACAATTGCCTTTATCTAGAGTCTGAAATATTTGTTTCATTTATCAGTAACACCTAATACACACAGATCACACTGAGTCCTTTCTATGATGACAATGAAAAATTAAGTCAAAAAGGTCAATGTGGATCACACAGATGCCTTTTAGTCCTTAGTCCTAATCGCTTAACAGTAATTATAATATTTCAAAACCCTAACTGTAAAATGAATTGGAAACTAAAAATTGAGTTGAATGGCCATAAAATTTATCCATCTGTATATGTTAAATACCTTGGCATATACCCAGATAAGAACATGAACGGAGAGGCCAATTGCAGCAAAGAACTACCTAAACTACAAGAGCAAACGGAATTCAACCCGCATACTCTGTGACTATCTGCCTACTAAAGAATTTTTAATTATTTTTAAAGAATTAAGAATTCACTAAATAAATAACATCTATCACTCCATTTTTTCACGCTACATAACTTATGCCTGTCAAGCCCGGGGCCAGCAACACCACCAAGACCTTTAACAAGCTTGAAACACAGCAGAACAAAGCAATGCTTATCATTACATTTTCTTATTTCCAAACCTCTGCTGATCCCCTGTACAGAAAAAAACTAAATCCTAAAAATAATGAACATATTTTAATGGGAAACTGTCTATTGGTTCCCAAAAGGAGAAACAGAGACTTGCCAAGAAGCTGATTCAATGATTTCTTTTCTCAAGAAGACTATCTATGATTGCAACACAAGCGGATTGGGCAATTCATCCTGATTAAAAGCAGTCATTCTAGTCCAGATACATGCGAAACTATGGCATGGTTCTTCCAGAAAGCCAGTGGTCTTATCATAAAAGTGGCCTTATCGTGAAGCACCATTTAGCCCGGCGCAAGCGGAGCGCTCCAGCTAAGCGCAGAGCACGGGTACCAACTGGAGGACGCAACTGGACGACGACCCATTTGGGCGCCATGTGTAATGAAATCGAGTGTAATCGAGACTACATTTAGGAAGTGAATGCTCGAAAAACGAACGTAATGGTTGTTGGTGTTGTTAGGGATGCGGTCACTGATCTCTAATTAAGTGGCTGATGGTCGAGTCTTATGCAGTATATATCACGAGTTTAAAAATCGTACCGTCTTGGCAGACCAGCAATTTTTTAGCCTCTTTAACCGTTGAGGCATGATCGATGATGAAAGATTGCGTCCGAATCTTTGCATTGCCACGAACATGATTTTTTTAAAATCATGCAGTGCTCTGGGCGCTTGTGATGTTATGTTCAGCTCTGTTTTTTTCCACGCTCGCAGTGTCGAATAATGGTCCCATAATATTTGTTCATCGACTACGACAAGGGCTATGCAAGCCATGCCTGCCCGAAGATTTAATTTGCCACAAGTTTTTTATTCTTGATCGCTGAAAGTTAGACAAGGGAACTCATCAAGTCGCTTTCTGTTAAGTTTGGCTATTACAGCGTAACCCAAAGCTTACGGAAACATAATTTTGAGAAATTCGCTAGAAAAGTTTAGTGTGAATTTTAAACTTAACATAGCCTGCAAAAAAGGCATTGCCTCGAAGGCAAGTTTTGCTCCTACGCGAATATTGCGCGCAGCAAAAAAGAAACAAGTGCGATCATACACGGCAAGTAAAGCGAGTTCCACAACCGCTTATAGGGGAGTTCGAAAATTAGGTGAAATCTCTTAGGACCACACCACCTGACACAGAATGGCCACACCAAAAGGAACAAAAGCATGGACATTTGACGGAGCAGTCAGAGCTTGGTCTAGAAGGGTTCCATAACTGTGCAGAGTTAAATATAGGAGCAGGAACAAGGTGCAACCACGCAGAGCGTCTGCTGTTTAAATGAAAACGATTCAGAACTGCTCGTTCTAGGATCCTTGTCGACAAATTGACGAGTTTCTGTTTGCAAACGCGCCAATTATTGACGCACGGATTAATGGTGTTTTAGGAAAGTAAAACATAGGTTGTTTACAGGCTCCTTTTTATGAAAATAATTATTGAAAGTTTTTAGGCTATGATTTTTCGATATTCTATATAAATATCTGCAATTTTTTACCTTGAAGCCAAAGACTGGTCAGACTTGATGTTTTGAAGTTCGTTACATAATGGAACTTCTTTGAGTCTCTCCCAATACTCTCACTGAGCTTACAGCCATTTATTACGATTTGCGTTGCCCATAGGTTTGTGTGAGAGGCGCTTCAAAAGTGAAGCTTTTCAAACATGACACTTATAAAGAGCTATTTGCCATCAACCATGGGACAGTTAGTCTGTCTAATTAAACTCTATTATCAAGTTATAGTGATGTGGTGAGAGATATTGATTTAACGATGTGATTGACAAATTTGCAGATCTGAAACAAAGAAGAGAAGCTTTTCAAATTAGATAAAGTTTGTTGTCTATTACAACAACGGGTCTTTGTCAGATAGCTAAAATTATGATGATATCCAGCACCGCATTCACGATCGGCAATCGTTTGTCCCGAGGAGTATACAATATACGAGCCGACTCCGGGAGCCCGAGAGGAATTTTGGTTGACTGACTCCGAGGTTGTTGAAGAGAGCAAAATACTTATATTTAGCTGAGCATATAACGAAACGTGGAACCATCAGGTGCGAGAACCTTTCATGGATGGAACTTCTCTTAACTCCACTGCTGTTTACCCAAACAACCTTGCTTTCCCAGTATAATGGTCTGCTTGCTGCCCAACAAAACAGCGGAGACTCACAATAAGCAGTTTGGAATGGTGCGCGCTACTTGATCACATTTCAGCCCGGAGTCACGCGGTGTATAGACTTTAAAGCTGCGATCCTCAATGCACTTCGAAACAAATTTCCAGAGGCACAAATCAGGGGATGCATGTTTCATTTAGGCCAAAATCATAGCTTCTGTTGCCAGAACAGGATGTTTTTGCCGCCCTAACTGTACCGGAAGAGCAACTAACACAGCAGCTGGATCCAATTTTGTCTTGGTTTATTAATACGTACGTAGGGCGGCTGAGAAATAATGGCACACGCTTTTTGCCAGCCTTCATATATGCAGTGTCGAATGTCTGTCAGTGCACACTGGATGGCAGCGATCGTTCTAACAATTTCAGAGAGGCTTGTCGAAGCTGCAGGTGGTATTCTGAGTGATCCATCCATGCTGAAGAAGGGCTTTGAAGGGTTTAACGCCGAATATGAAGGGCTTGAAGGAGGCTACGCACAAGAGCAAACGCTACGAAGAGGCTGACCAACGAATATTGAGTAAGTTGAGCAAGTGTGCTCAACACAAAATGGTGGAGTACTTAAGACAATTATCCCATAATTATAACATGTAATTAAAGATTGTTTCTCTTTTTCACCAAGGACTAGCTTTTTCGTTAT
>QQSS02189885.1:0-13247 GCA_003687565.2 Craspedacusta sowerbii | reverse complement strand
CTACTACTACTACTACTACTACTACTACTACTACTACTACTACTACTACTACTACTACTACTACTACTACTTTTACTTTTACTACTACTACTACTACTACTACTACTACTACTACTACTACTACTACTACTACTACATAAGCCTGAGTCTAGAGCGCTTGCATACTAAGTGGTCTTGCGTAGACTGTCGCGCATATCATATTTGCATACTCAACGACTTAAAAGCGTCTGAACCTTTACATAAGTATTTGAATCGCGTGACAACACACAGTGTTTCTTGCGTTTCAGTGTGCCTCCTGGACTTTGAAGTGGTCACTAGCGAAGGGATTGTGATGGATCAATCAGGATACAATAACAATGCAGCTCTGGTTGCAGGCGCGAAGATTCGCGAGCACCCTCAAATCTGCGGGCATTACATCGACATGACTAACCAAGGAACCGTTATACTTCCGGACAAGAACTTTATAGCCAAACCAAGAACCGGCATTACCATAGCCGCTTGGGTGAATATTCAGGGAGACCTTGCAGGAAAGCACTCCATATTTAATACGGTGCGCATGATAGGGCCCGACGATTTTATTGGTAAGTGTTGAATTACAAATGGCAGGCGATGATAATTCATATAACATGATTTGAAGCGTATTCATGGCCTGAAAATGACAGCGCCCGCTGAAGTGACTATTAATAGCACTGGTTTAAGGAAGGTAGATTTGGCAGGGACATGTAAGAGTTAATGAACGTACGGATATCTAAGCAATACAACATTCAGCTCTTTCGAAAAATTCCCATTTACTTCTAGAGCGATGTCAAATATATCCTTCCCCTGTTATCACTTTGCAAACTAGCCAGCTGCATCCATTTTAACTATCCGCAAAATTATGCAACAGAAAAGGCAGAGCAGATTTAAAACTTTTAATCTCTGACTTAAAGGCACAATAAAATCAAAAAGCAAATTGTATAGACTGTTTTTTTCGGCAAGAGCGTTGCAATCTGGCTTCAGGTGGCTACCATTTCGAGATCGACGACGGCAAGGTGCGCTGGTTCCATCGAGAAGAATCTGGTCGAACTGTGTTCAGCATGCTAACAAACGTCGTGACTCAACCTCGTGTCTGGATGCACTACGCTGCCACCTACGATGGCTACAAAGGGATAGCCAAGGTATCGTTAATATAGCTGTACGACTATCATAAGTTCGAGGTGCTTCAAATTTTAATGCTTTTTGGATATATTTTTCTTGTAAGGTCTCGCTAGCTGTCGTCCGCCTCCAAGTCAATGATCATTCTCCATGTTGTGAATCTGCTGGTGTAGTTGACCTAGCTTTCAGCCATAGCGCACTTTTAATAACATCAGCTTCGGTAGCAGGAAACGCTAGCGTATTAGATCACTTGCACTATGTGTTGATGCACGCTCGTGTTCTCAGGTGTACGTGGATGGCAAGGAACGAGGCAGCACGGAAGGAGAAGGGTTGCTGGCGGAGGACTGGGGCTACAAGGCCTGCATCGGTGGCTACGACTTCGATGATAGGCGACTTCAAGGATGGCTGGATGAGTTCATCATGTACGAATTCCCATTATCGGAGGAACAGGTATTCGCTCTGCTCGGCAAGATGCGCTGCCCAACCAGCAATTACACCACCATAGAAATCGATGCGTTCAAGTTTCAGACTGCTAATTTCAAGCGCTCCGTTCTGGACTCGGACGGGCTATTGATAGCAAAAGCGCTCAAACTCAACACCGCGCGTCCGGTAAATAACTCAAATAACTTTAAAAGATCCGAAGTGGAATCACGGCAACCTTACCAGGTACCCAGGAGCGCTATCATGATAGAAATGAAGAATGCTTCAGAAAAGCTCAGTCCGACAAGAGGGCATGAAAAATCAACTCTCTCGACCAATGGCCGCACATACCAGGGACAAGACAGAGATGCTGGATCAAGCACATACGGACCCATGATAGCATCTGCGAATCTGCAGAACATTACCATTGGCAAAGGCAAAGATCAACCGATCCCGCTGGCCATTCTTTCGAAGAGAATGCCAACTGAGCGGAACTTCGAAGAAACTGCAGCGATTTCTTCTGTTCGAGAGGGAAGGTTATACAACATGAGCAGCTCAATACCAGCTTCTTCTTCCTCTACTCTACTGCAATATCGCACAAATGCTCTTCAACCCGAACACAACTTTTACAACCGAACTGTTTACGTCGATGGCGTAAGTTTTACTAAGCAGAGGAGAAATCTAGACATTTTGCCCGAAATCGTGGGAGACACAGGAAATTACAATTTTCCTTCTCGCAACGGGCTGCTTGAGAAGAATGCAACCATGGTGAGGGCTTACGAAAGCCGCAAAGCCAACCCCTCAGCCAAGAAAGAACTCATTGCACACTACCTCAACGATGACCAGCCGCAGAGCAAAGTCTGAGATAAAGAATGAGATATTTCTAGCTTCGTCGTCGCTGCAGGAAGAGGTGAGAGAAAGAGACGAGCAGTCATGAGCAATGAGTTAAGTCATTCCGTCTTCAGAGCTTGCACTGCGAAATCATCATAAAGGCAGCCCGATAAAAGAGAGCTAAACCTTGAGCGACTAGTTGCGGCTCGTACAAGTGTATATCCCGTCACGTTCAACGGTGTAAATATTTCCTACCTAATAAAGAACAAGACCGTTTTTGAAGTTGTATCGTTGGCATAGTTTATGATACTGTATAGGCTAAGAATGTGCTAGGTCTATTGTTTCTCACAGTGAAATTTCCGACTAGGCCGAAAGCAGTTGCAAACGACTTATCAAACGTGTCACACGCAGCTTGCACGTTCAGAGAGAGGATGACACGCACTCTTGCGAGGAAATAAACACGCGGAGAATTTTAACCTAAAGATGAACTACGACGTAAATCGACCATCCACTTAGCTTTGTCTAATAAGGAAAACTAAAATGTTTCGACAGACAATTGTGGTAACAACTTAATTAAAATTTTCTTTTAAACTCAATAACATAAGTTGAATTTAAAGGAAACATTCATGGAAATATTAGTGCGTTATTATACGTATTTGGTTCATCGAATAGGAGCTATCAACAAGAGAATCTAACAATAACTGCCTCGACAAGAAAGGCTTCTGAAATTTCTGGACCACCGATGCTATGCACCTGTGTCAAGAACAGCTGGTTAGCAGAGCTCCATTTTGCATGTCCATCACGGGTACCATACGCCTGTGGGAAGATCCTCACGCCGAGGGCACGATCCCAACGCAGTTGCCACGCACACATTCTAAGACCAACATGTAAGCATACATATATCGCCTGGTCAGCACGCCAGCAAAGTTTTCTCTGGACCTTGTTCAGGACTGCTTCAATTTAATACATTTTCACACACAAGCTGCATTCACATTAATACACTTAACAGCCTTACTAGTAAAGGCGTCCAGCAAAATACCAGCGAACTTCAAGTAGTAGTAGTAGTAGTAGTAGTAGTAGTAGTAGTAGTAGTAGTAGTAGTAGTAGTAGTAGTAGTAGTAGTAGTAGCAGTAGGATTAGTAGAAGTAGCAGTAGTAGTAAAGTATTCGCCACATCATATAATGTGCCGCATAAGATTACAAACAACCGCCAACAAGAAGTTTTGAGCCAGTTTAACCAATCTGTATTGAATTCACGGCATGGCTCTCCGTGAAGACCATGGGCCTTTTCATGGAGCACCATTTGCGGACTAAATTCGACCACTATATGGACGTATAAGCCGAAGCGCGAAACATAAAATCAGGTCGCTTGTAGGGTAAAGTACCACGATGTACCGTACTCAATGGCTTTACTAGGATGTTCTTAAGCATCTTTTCGGTCAAATTTCTAAGCCGGGAAGCGGATCAACTAGATCGCAACAGGTAGCCTGCAGGTGGCAAGAAACTTGATTATTTTGCATTAAAAGTCACTTAGGATTGGGCTTTCCTTAGCAATTGCACGATTGAAGAGGATTCCGTATATACGGCCTTCGATAGACATACTGTGTTTTCTTTCACCGAAAACGAGCTTTTCTCTATAGCCGCAATTCATCAGGTTAAAAAGTAAACACTTCGGGTAAGAAGTGGTGCTGGTGCTTGTAAAGAAAAACCGTAGTTTGTAAACATTTAAGCCGTAAACGTTAGGTACTCCATGACGTACCATTAGAGGTCTCGAGTGTGTTGTCATCTCACCATTTGACGTAACTCTCAATATGCGCTTTTGTAGCTATGTGTTTTCATCAGTCTGCTTTTATATGTGCTGCCCCAAGCTATGTTACCAAAAGAAATACAAGTTCAAGATCATCGCACGGATAGTGCGATAACAGTGTGTCACGAAGGATCACATACAGTCAACTTTTAGGCCAATCCAAGCGACAGAGAATGTCGTGCAAGAACGCAAGTATAAATAAAATGAGGCTGTCAACTATAAGCTTTCTTTTCCAAGCACGGTTTAAAATTCAAAATTTACGCACAGAATATTTATAATTGTACACGCATATGTACACGTTTTTCCAGGTGAAAAAACAACAAACAAGAAACCAAACAAGGAAGGATAGACAAACATCAGAGCCGAGAGCAACGCTAATAATGTCACTCCGACAAGGCATGGTGCTAACACACAGCAAACAACGACTTGCAAGACAAATTGCAACTTGCAAAAAAGCGCAACCAACGCAGAAATAAATAGAAAATTCACATGAAGCAATGTTAGTATCTGTTTGCACATTGGGAGCTAACCAATCACCATTCACGCAAAACGACGAGAAAACCTCTTCCTCTAACGAACGTCTCCAAAACGCAAGAGCTTATATGTACATTGATAAACAAACTGCTCCCATCTCCATGACACAGTAAACGGATGCAGAACAATATCCATGCCGATTGAGAGAAAAAAAGGTTTTTTCTAGATAACAAGACGAGATTCCAAGCAACGGTTCAACCAGGCTATAATTGCAAACAAGCAATGCACTTCTCCTTGAAGCCTCCAATATTAAAACGTCATAAACAATGCCAAGATTATCGACCAGACAGACGAACAACTACTTTTAAGCAGAGAATTACTGTTGGGAAACGCTCCCATGCTGAGTGCAAGGTTAACACGAGCAAAAACAAGCCAATACCAAATCCCAGTTAGCTTGACCATATGCAGAATATACTCATTCGACATTCAGCGTTCGCATTCATAATCCGCATTTTCCAGCAGGCAAGGTTTTGGAATATTTATTTTCAACCTTTTCAATACTACGATTTTTTAGGGATGCACTTCTATTCAATCTTTAGGGAATCCAATCGCGAAAAGAATAGGCATATTTAACCATGAAAAAATATCAAAAGGGTCATAAACAAGGAAAGGCGCCTAACTGAGTTAAGTCCTGTAAAATAATCGTCACGAGCAGCATCGATGAGGCGCAGCCGTCAGCTCAATCCTAAAAATGAATGAAAAATGCATTCCCATTGCTACAGAGTTACCGCACCGCGTAACAGCACATTCTCCTGCACATAGATCTCAATCAGTGCTACGCATCAACAAGAAGGAAGCCGAGAACTTCAACCAAACCGTGAGAACATCCCGAATGATAAAAAATGAGAGATGCATAAAAACACCTTTTCTATGGCGATATGAAATCCCAATAATCTGCGAGAGGCAACGACCAAACTCTTCGAGCACGCACTTCTCAGCCTGAGCTTCTGTTAGTTGAGCCTAGTATAATATTAGAACACAAGAATCCAAGAGAAAAATTTGGGGAAAGGCAGCAAGAGCAGAAAAGCGAGCCGGGTACAGGCGACGAAACAAAGCAGCAGTGAGAGATCGGACAGCATATGACGTATATACGTTACCTTCTAAGACAATGTTCTCCAGGCAGACAGATAGCGAACACATCCAATACTAACGGTTAGACACGTTTAGATAAAAACAGCACAAAACTGGCAAAAAAAAATTGGTTATAAGTTAACCACAAGTCTCCAAATCATCGATCACTTCACACTCATAACATAATGATTCGAAACATAACATGAACTCATCATACTCATAACTCAAACTCATGTCAGAAAACGCTGTAAGTTAACCACAAGTCTCCAAACCATCTCTTTAAACTCATAACTGCCAGAAAACGCAAATAGATAATAGCTGACACGATGGAGGAAATCAAAGCCTTGCGCACCATTTCAGCATCTTGACATGCGGCGAGAAGGACATCACAGGTGGCTTTTGCAACATCGGATGTCATAAACGTGAATGGCATCCTACGAAAATAAGCATTCGTGATGGACAACACGCTCGCCTCACAAAATCTACAGCACATGCAAACGCAGATCTTTATGAAAGCACCTCTAAAAATCTCATTTCTATGTAGTAAACACATTACTGGCAATGAATTTAAAAAAAGGGCTAATGCAGATAGAATATCAGCCACATATTCCAGGAACAGAAATATTTCAACTACTCCCTTACTTTAGCGAGCCGGGCACAAGGGCTTTGACCGGGTTGCTTTCTATTTGAGCTTCCAGCTTTGATCTTGCAGCATTTTGTTGGAGTACGCGAACCTCTATGTGCACAACACAGTACTTAATGATCACGGAACCACATTAGAAATATTCCCAGTTTAAATTAAAACCATTACAGAAAATCAAAACAACAATTTGAGTACGGTAATTTTGAAACCAAAAATTCACAATGTAAGCAGGTAAGAGACAGCGACAATATACATACCGGCTGCGTCAGCTAGGTGCATTAATGTTTTCCGGTCTGGTGATTCTTCAAAGTTCTTGCAGCCAACACATTTACACAGAGAAGAGCACAATATCTTTGCCTACATGTTAAATTTAAAATTATGCTTTGCAAATGGTTTGCACGACATAAGGGCTGGACGCATATAACAACCAAAACACATACAGGGCTTTAGGTTGATCAACATGACGCAAACAACGACGAACTATTCTCTTCCAAGCCGTATGAGTCCGTACTAGATAAGCTGTGCATATTAAGTGATCACGACATAGTTTAAAAACCTACAAACGAAACTTACTTCGTAGCACTCACAGTAGTTCTTGAGACACCCAGAACGCTTGCAGTTGCATCCTAAAAAGTAAATACACCACATAGGGAGGAGTTTTGAGGTAAAAAACAGCAGCTCAAAAATAAAATAAGTAGCAAATGAAAATAAACAAACGTCTGCTTTACAAAATCACCAAATTACCTTTAGTATGTCTTCTTTCTGTGTCACCCTAAAAACAACAAGAACAAGGAGGAAATCAGAACGCGGGAAATCAAGCCAGTTGACTGGTTCGCATGAAAATTTACATGATCTCTAATTAATGAAGGCGGGTACCTATTACCCTATGAGCAGTTTAACTGCACATGATGCATGAAATTTTCAGCTAGAAAACATTGGCATCAGTACTCATATCACGCGCACTATCAAAACAGGCAAGACCGTATTCAGGCTATGAAAGATCTGTAGCTAAATGAGCGCCGATACCCTAATAACAAGATGCAGTTAAGAACCAGGCTTACTACCACACTACCTACAAAGTCCCCGAAAAAAAATTATTACCTTTACTTTCCCTTTCCCGATTTTTGGATGGAATGCATAAGGATTTCGATCAAGGCAAGCCTATTAATAAGATATATTAAAATTACAACGAATCGAAAGCCCCATAATTACTACGACAACAGCCTAGGTAAATTCAAAATACATCGAAAAATAGTATTTGTGGTTAAAGATAGTAAAGATAGTTGATGGACAAATTCGATGCAGCTTCGTTTAACATACAAGATGTTGGCAAGGTTTGTAACGGTAATAATCAGATTGGGTTTTAATCTATATGTACATCCCTAACAAAAAAATCACTTGAAAAGATAAACATAACAAAAGCGTTTCTACCTTGATGGCCCGGCTGCGGTCTGCCTCGTGGTCAATATTGTTGAAACAATATTGACAGTTGCAGCCACTACAAAACTCGCCATTCGCAAAACACTCACAGTATCTAAAACAATTTTTATTCAAGGTTAGTATTGTGTAGAGTTTAGATATTCATAAGCCGCTTGCTAAAGATGCCGATCACCTGCAATCAATTATACACGCGGTATAGAACTTCCAGGTCAAACCATGCACGAACACACCCCTCCCCAATGATTATGAAACAGCGACCAAGCCCTTTCTGTCTGAGGACGGTCTACGCCTAAAATTCCCCCTCGCATTTAACATTAAATTTGAAACTGGTTATTAGATTTTTGATAATTGAACAAAACTTCTTCATGGCTTAGAAAAACATTTAGAGACAAATTCTGTCTTCACCGCAATCAGGAGAACTTATGTAATACTTTGTATCTAAAAATAAAAAGGCCACAGACACTCGCAACTAAACTCCAATGCGAAAGTGTAGTATCTATGCATTTGAATGGAGCGCTACAGGCGGTTCTACCCTTACATTCAAAACATGCGCTGGGGATGAGCTGCAGTTGCAATTTGTTCTCTTGCCGAGTTCTGGCAGCAATTGCGTATATTTATAAGAAATTTACGAACAGGATAACATTCCTTTAAAGCACGGAAACCCGCGCCATGCCACAGGCGGCTGAAACCTTTGCTAGTGGTACACCCGAGCAGAGAGGAGTTTGATCGCAAGGAACATTGCGTCAACTTCAAAAGCTTTACCATCAAGAAACAACGTTAGTGTAGTGCATGAGTTAAGACTAAACTAAATTATCTACGTGGAAAAGGTGGGCCGCCAGCAAGAAGATTTTTCCAGAATCAAGAAGAAACAGTTGAGACTACGTGAAGCTGATGATACTTTCCTCATAGACATTCACGCAGCCGGCCCAGCAAGCATATGCGATCTCCGCGATATACTTGCCTCTGAGGAAAGAACGACGGCTAACCATGCTGCGCCAACATATATGCGCATGCAAACTAAACTGGAAAGACGAAGTGTGACGAAGCTGGACACTAAAAGATCTCCAAATTTCATTTGCGAAATTAATGAGGGGAAGTTTGCAATTTTTATAAAGGTTACAGTGAAAACATTAGATCTCTAAATCAACTTCAAGTCAGAGAAGTTTATTTCAGATGGTCATCCAGAAAAAATCATAAAATTTTGTGCGAAGCAAAACTGAACAATTAAAACTGTAAACAAGAAGCAGAAACATTCAATAAGTCTAGGACGATAGGATAAAAGAAAAACTACATAGATGAATCCTTACAGTTTCAAACATTGAGATTTAGTGCAGTTGCACAGTTTTTTAAACAACTTGGAATTCACAGGATCGCTGAAAAATACAAAAAGAAAGAACACAATAACAGGCGATACGACTAGGTACACAGCTGAGTCAAGCAATGCAACCATGATACTACCAGATCATTCTCGAGCCCCGTCAAAGATGGAACCCTCGCGCCTACTACTTCATGAATGTCTATGTGAAGATCGTACAATAAAAATACGTCCTGAAAGTCCTTATTAACATGAAATCAATACAAACTAAACAACTAGTGACCCGAAAAAAAATTACTTTGGGGAAACGGAGTACACTAAAAGGATACTCTGACATTTGACGAGTAACTCGAGCTTTGTACAAAGGATACGTCCTTTTGGAAGTCGCCTACTCAACTTATTCAAAGTTTATAAGCAGAACTACGTATCAAAGGCACAAATAGGCATCATATCATATCATAGCCGTTAGGAAGAAAACCATCAGAACTATGCACACACCTATTTCCTAGCGGCTGTGAAGTAGGTGGCGGTAAGCTCGATTCAGCGACAGGAGCTTCCGGCATCTGACAAAACTAAATATGCATACAAACTTAAAGCAGTCGATTCAGAGGCAAAGCAATGTTTCAGGATTTAACCAGCGGCAAAAAGTAAGACATCCATCGATGGCTGAAGTACTGATTACGGACTTGACCAAGGAGCTTAAAGAACATGCACAACAAAACACGAGATTTATTTGTTGCAAGTTCAAACTAAACCCGAGATTTACCTGTCGAACGTTAGAAATAACGCCCATGACCCAGAAGAAAAATATGTCTACGGATTGTCAATTCATATAAAGAATTTACTAAAGTTAAGAAAGTTAGAAATACACAAGTGCCAAAATCTAGAAAAATTCCTAAAAATAAGCGCCAGTGAAGATCTTGACAAGCGCCAAGGACATAAAGTGCTTTGTGTGAATGACAAGAATGACACTTCATGAAGTTTTATACGACAAATCTTCCTGACACAAAAAAATGTATTCAAGGAAGCACTTTGTACGAAGCGCAGCTTAACATCACACCAAAAATCCCAATCCGTAAAAAGCAAGCATATGACGAAGAAAATTGAGGACAGCGGCGCTGATTACGAAAGCAAACTACCGAGCCGATAAAGCTTGCCACAAAATCTTATCCTGAAACTACACATGTAGGTGAATGAAATGCTGATAGGAAGTGGCGAACTTATCGAAAAAGGAATGAGGTAAGGAAGATGTGCGGAATTTGATACAACATTATACCATGAATATCACCTAAGCAAAGAAAAAAATAATTAAGCAAGAGAAGCAACCACCCAAACAGCAAGCAAAAAGCTTATATGATGCGAAATAAGACTCGCAACAGACGACTGACAGCAACCTGGAATCAAATTAAAACAGCCACCTTAAACGCAAATCAATACCCAAAACATATACAAAACGTCGTTACACAGCTAACCCACCTCAACTACTCCAAACTGAGGATTGACCTGCAGAAAATGTGGAGGAAGCTGACGGATCACCACACCGTGACTTTGCTGCAAAGGCAGGAGCATGCGTTGTCCACTTTGCAAATTGCTATTGGCAGAATTATCTTTAGGAGCAGTCTAAACGCACAACCCACAAGAAAATGTCGGTCAAAAATCATGCGTTGCGTAACTTCGGAATCGCTATAGGTTCCCGTGTCCAGATCTATCTTGCCTACCAAGCTCCTTATATAGACAGTACTTTGAAACTTTTGAAATAAGCCTTCACGTAATTTTAAATTCCTTCAGAGTTGTACATATACATTTAGTTCCATAGTCTATCGATGTGCGGAGTTGAGCAATAATCACAAAACGTGATGCCCAGCACAAAAAAAAAAGAAGACGGTTACAAAATAACTTAACTTAACTTAAACATGGCAGAAAAAAATAAAGTCATATTCGCTTATTTGATGGCATGCGCAAGAAAAATTTTCACAGTCATCCTTAAACTAGCTTTTAAAAATAGCTAAAGCGGTTGTCCATCAAAAATGTTTAGAGCTATAAGAGCACCGAAATAGACTCAAGGATATCACTAGATTGAACACGGCCACTATTGGTGAGATTTACAGCTTAGTGAAGCAAATACAACACTGACTACCTGAGGCTGGATTAGCACAGCACCAGTTGCGAAGCCTGTAGTTGACTTCGGAGCAATTGCTTGCACTTTAATTGGACCAGGATTTTGGGATCCTATCACAGGCAGCCCAGGTAGATAGAATGCAGCAGGCGATGAGACTAGTTGAGAAACACTAGCATCAGATCCCTGTGCACACGAAACAATAAACTTCGCTGAAGCAGAGGAAGATACAGAGCTTTGAGGAGGTTGTACCATCAAGAGCTGTGCACCTATGACCAAAGAAGAAACTGTGACGATGCCGCTTATAGTCTAAGTCAAATACTTAAAATGCACGAAAAGCTGAAAAAAGGGCAGAAATCAAAGCATTTACAAATGCTATGCTGAACTCCTTGGCGCACATTATAAACTCACACGACAAGATAAGCATACATAGCCAGGCTGATCATGTTTGCGGGACTGTAAAGCGCTCCGTTCCATAATGCTGCTGCTAGCCAAATCGAGTCTTGGATACACTTTCCAGCCAATAGCGCTCTAAGCCTCAGTAACCAGAGATTGACAAGATGTTCTGTGCTGAAAATCACCTTTTTAAATAGTTGCGGGTGCTTAAACTCAGCTTTTTTTATAGTATAATTTATTGAACGTTGGTTGCGGGAAGGGGAAAAAACTTTTAGAATAAACAATAAAAGTAGTCGTTGCCAGTTTCATAATGAATATCAAGTAGAGGAAGAACTAAAAACAGCTTCTGGTCACTTGAGCTTCATTAAAAATCTATGATTTTTTTGTCGCTTTAATATTTCATCTGCCTGCAACTGTTTGACAGAAACTACAACAAATAAATAAAGTTGCATTTCATTAAGGAGTTCTGATTAGCAGCTCAATAAAACTAAATCATGCAGAATCACTTCGTCTCTTGATCCCGATCAGACGGTCAATCTCTATAATCAATACGATAAAAGTCCATAAAAGAATCATTCATCACTTACTCACTAGACTGTTGTGTGCCGTCATAAAATAATAATAGCATTCTACTCTCTGCGGTGATAATTGCAGCATGAACAAAACAGTTTGAATATTAATGCATAACTGGGCCTCGCCGTATAATTGAGGTTCTTAAGCAGCCTGGCTATGATCACTAGTCAATTATGCCAAACGGGCTCATTGTCTAATAGTTATACCATATAAACAATTATCAAGCATGCAAAAGTCACTACAGCTGCATCTACACTGCCTTTGGTCTGGCACTACCACCTTGGCCTATATTCGAATTACTTAACTTGACTAGGACAATATTTATTTTAAAAAACCTTATACCTAATGCATCAAACTTGATGCATTCAGCTGATTAATGGTCTAAAAAAGGAACACCAGTTGGGCAGCCCTGTCGGTCCGAAGACTGTATCTCAGCTTAGAACGAACTAAGCTGTACGGTCATAACACATGCTCACTGCCAATGTCATGTGAACGCCACCACTGAACAGCTGATTAATTTACTTTTTAGATCTGAGCTATTTCAAGGAATGGATGACGTTCCTCTGAACTTCATTAAAATGGGAATTTTGTGAGGATACTCGATATAAAGTAGTGTCAAGATTTCTTTGGAAAGTTAATCACCCAAGTTAAAAAAAAAAACTTGCTGGAAACAAGGCTGCCATGATACCACCCCAGAAAAATATTGGCGAAATCTATATAATAGCAACACTGAAACAGGCTATGTCCTGGGAGTATAGACAAACTGAAAACTGACCTTTAAATTTGGTACCAGCTGAAGATAGCATCAACACATAAATTCAAGGTACCATGGTGCTAGTGCAGGATGAAGCTCAGGAAATTTTGGGCATAGCATTTTTGAAGGGAAATTTTTAAGTATATGTAGAGATGGGGGGAAAAGTGTGTGTCTGTGTATACATATATATTATATATATATATATATTATATAT
>QQSS02189874.1:0-13248 GCA_003687565.2 Craspedacusta sowerbii | reverse complement strand
ATATATATATAAATATTATTCCTATATTCCTATATATTATTCTTACTATTGCTATTCTTATTCTTAAAAATAAAAGAATTCGTTTTCTAATCCCTTTAGTTTCTAACAGGCTTTTCCTCTCTGACGGAAAATATTGCTAATATATTTATTATTGTTTATATTTAATAAACAATATAATAAAAGCCCATCCCGGCTCGTCGGTAATACCATCTCGCTAGTTTCGTATAGCCTCTCCATGCAAGCGATTATGCCCAGCTTGCGAGAAGAATTTCCTTTTAAAAAAATTTTAAGTGACCAGAACTAGCAGAAATCCTAACAGAACAGAACTCCTCGTGGCTTCAAAATCTTGTCCGCTACCCACTCAATCAAACTACATATAAATTTATATGCACGAATGGCCGTCTACTTTTGGTGAGCCATCAGAGCTTGGCAGCGTGTGTCCGCATAACTCGCAGGCTGCATGTCGAGTCGAATAATAATAGTAATAGTTTTACGAACCTCAAATGCGTTACGTTTTAAAATTATATACAAGACCTACACACATTTTTTACTGTGTCTAGACTGTCACTCACTTAGAAGACATGGCAGACTAGCGTTGCTGAGTGTCATCATTGCTGGGCTTGTCCACGATTGATGGCGGTGGGAGAAAATGTAATAGGTGGCGCGCAACCCTTTTTTCATTAATTTCTGCATCAAGAGTTGCGAAGCACCTTTGGTCATCTCAAGGTCCGACTTCGGTTCCATGCAGTTGTTTGCGCTCACATCGACTGTTTCCAGAGCACTCATTGACAAATTAAGGAACTCTGCTTTGCTGGACACCGATAGCCCTTGTTCTTTGTATGTGTCCCTCTTTCTATGTGCGTCTTTTCCCGTATTAGGTTCTAACGAAACGGTAAGTTCCATTACATAAGTTTGGTTGCCTTTTTTTTATTACTATAAAGTCTGGTCAAAATGGTAGACGGCGAATGGAATTCGTGAGTATCGAAATCACAGTAGGCAAGTTCAGCCCTCGCCTTTGAGAAGTTAAGCCAGAAGGAGCTGTCTCCAGTTGTATCTAACATCAGCGAGCGCTATAGTGCAGCCTCATACTACGTGACCTAACTTGTTATTAGCTGATACCAACGTTATGTGAAGAACGAGGCATACGCTCTAGTGAAGCCTCATACTACGTGACCTAATTTGTTATTAGCTGATACCAACGTTATGTGAAGAACGAGGCATACTCTCTAGTGAAGCCTCATACTACGTGACCTAACTTGTTATTAGCTGATACCAACGTTATGTGAAGAACGAGGCATACTCTCTAGCGCAGCCTCATACTACGTGACCTAACTTGTTATTAGCTGATACCAACGTTATGTGAAGAACGAGGCATACTCTCTAGTGCAGCCTCATACTACGTGACCTGATTTGTTATTAGCTGATACCAACGTTATGTGAAGAACGAGGCATACTCTCTAGGACGCGTGGCCAGTTTTTGATGCTGCTTGATAGAACAGATTTTCCACATCGCCTTGACTACTATAGACTGAGATGATAGCTTGGTTACGATCCGGTCCTCAGTCGTCTTTCTTGCCTCCTTGATGACTTTTGATGTTCTGTACTGGTTGATCTTAGTATTTTTGCGTAGCAGCTGAACTGGTGCAGAACGACTATATCCTTGTTCTTGGAGATTTTCGGTCTGCTTCTATAAATAAGTTAACTTTGCAGGAATCTATTTGAAGGCAATGCGATGTTCAGTTCAAATTTCCTTAGCGTAAGAGTTACAATGTTGAGTGATCCGTTCACGGGAATATCCAGCCAGTATCAAAGACAGCTAGTAGCTCGTTCATCCATTGCCTGCTTTACTCATAATAAGCTAGCACCTGACACGGTTAGGTTCCAGCTAATTTTGGCTAGAACGTACTTTTGATAATGAGTATTTTAAATCTTGGATGCAAAGGGAGTTGCGTTACGGTGGCAATGCGGTATTGGTTTGCTCCCGAAGTTTCGTTTTGTGCTTATCAATTGTCATTCTGAAATCAAAGTCGAAATAGATGTTTTCCGATTTCCTGTGGGCGCATTTGCTCGTGGCTCATAAATAGCGATGGCTTAAACTTGCTCCGAACCTACCTCAGTCTAAATTTAGAAATGAAGGAGGAATTTGGAATCCACAAAATATCGTTGTCGGAACCTTATTAGGTCCTTTCCTGTCGCACGTCTCTGACATTTTCTTTTGCAATTAAAATGCCCACTTGGCTCCCCAATGGTCCTAGAGGTTTCATTAGATTGTCACTGCTTGTTTAGAGTGTGCCTTTATTCTCTGTGAGTTAGGCTATAGTGATTTTTGTTGCTTTGTTTTATTGTATATTTTACGGTATGGAATTCTTTGTACGTTACATATTTGCTTTGATGCCCCTGGTCTCTGTTTTCACGTGTTCTGTAATTGTAAGTTCTTCTACCATTCATGGATACTTTCCACTGTAGATGACGCAAGAAAACGTATGACTTGCATTCCTGCGACTTTTGTTCAGGATGTAGGAAACAAAATCGACATCAACCTAAATTGGAAGCCTTCTTTACTGGATGCACAAGAATTTTTGATGCAAAGGAGTTGCATAAATTAACCGTTCAATCCTCTGTAAGCGCTGCATTGCAATTGATCGTCTTCGCGGTAGATAAGCATACAAGATGGCGAGCAGTCTGCAGTCGTTGCTGATGGAAATTAATTCTTGCTCTAATGCTATTGACTTTTTTCGCTGCGTCGAACTGTAACCCGACCCTAACCCTAACCTAAAGCCCAATCCTAAGCCCTACCCTAACACTTGGCAAGCCCTTTCCTTAACAAGCTAGTGCAATCTTCAAGCAAATAAATTGTTTTATGAAGAAATGAAAACATTATTCGACGACAATCAAATAAAGTGCCCTAGCATGTAGTCGCCATATTGAAATTCTTGACATATCGCGAGATTTGGACCAATCGTGGGTAGAGAAGCAAACGGCTGCTTTACGGGCTGGTAATAAAAGAATAGCATAATTGACTAAAATACCTGAAGTTGCTCCAGGGACTCCAAGTTCTCGATAATTCATGTCATGATTCGAGATAATTATCTGTAAAGGATGAATGCCCTTGCTTCGCATGCTTCTTTAAGTATTTTTCCCTTAGAGGCATTAGTATTAATTAAAATTCTGTTATTTGTTTTGCATTGCTTTGATGTATGGCAATGTGTATTGTGCTATAACTATTGCACGTGCACTTTAAAAGTGCATGTTCGGTATTTGGCAACACTGATGCCGATATCTTTGGTTAGCACCTTAGATTAAATTTATTGTTAGGTATATTTTATTAACGCCTTATTAATCCTTTCTTGCATCTTCATACAATGAAGTGTCAAATAGATTTTGATAGACGATTTAGCGTCATAAGCTGACAAACTCATAAAGAAAGCGAGATTATAAAAAAACTTTCCTTTAGTCTCCGAGTTTTTCTAACACACGAAGTATCTGGATAGTGAACGAATGAATTAAGTATTCTGTTAGAAGCTCGATTTCTCATAGCACTGCATTTTGAAGCCGCTTGTAAGCTAGCAAATGGATCTTTTGATTAATTAGAATGATAACCACTACACAAATGCCATGAACTCATACACTTGCAGAATGAAGGAAATATGCTTTCGAAAGCATTCTGTAAGATCTCCAGCAGTATCTTGCTTAGCTTTCCATTCCCAAGATATGGTAGCTGCTAGCCCAAGGCTACCATTATGCAATGCATCGGTCTAATGTAATCGGATTTTATCGGAGTCTATACTAGAGCCTAGGCTGCAAGTAGCTTGGATATTCATCAACTTAGTGGATGATGTCTGCAACCAAATAAAATTTTTCTCCGTCCTTCTTCCGAGTCATGTCTACTGGTAGGCTACCTAAACCCTACTGCCATAGATGTATCGTCGGCGCTCTGTACAAAGTCGTAACTGGTAATCGCCGAAGACCTGTACGGGACACTTCGGATTACTCCACCGATATAAAGGATTGTGTAGGCAGGGACCCTTCTTTTCATAGGAAATTTCTGTGTCGTTTTCATGTTTTGCAACTCGACACTGATGGTCACGCTAACTGGAACATTGCACAGGTTTGCCACCTCAAACGAAGCGGTCCATATGCTATCCTTACGTTTTAGGTCCAAGTACTTCCGAACAACCAAATGCACACACATGCTCCGATTACTGATTTCTTGAACCACTGGGAACATTGCCGGTTTTTCTAACATAGACTTGGCCAATACGTTATCCACGGTTGGTAAGTCTTTGGATGTTTCTACAATGTCGCAGATGCATAGACGTTTGTCAACCACTTGGTCCCGGCACTGCTCATAGGGGCCGAATCTCGATAGCCTGTCGTAACTCAAAAGCTTCATGCCGCGAGACAGGCGCCCTGGAAATATGCTAGAGGAGACTTGCACTGTGAAAATATCCAGCGGTTCTCTGGCACCGTTACCCGCGGGAACAGAGAAAGTGAATGACGACACCAGGTTAGCGTCGTCGTTTCGTTCAGTCATATCGAAAAACGACAGTGGTATAAGTCTTTTGCAGCGGCGAATCGCATCTCGGGGTAAGCTTGACTGACGCAAACTTATCATGTTGTTCAACTCGCCAACAGCGAACTCGAGAACTCCTGTCTGGTCCGTCTTGTTGCTAACTTCTGTTCCCCAACTCTCGCATATGCACAGATTCGGAAGTCTCAACGTCAAGTCGTCGCACGTTCGCTTGGAAGAGAGTTGGCCAAACAGACCAAGATCGTTTGTGGTCAATCCGTCTGCACTCCAGGCTGGTATGCTTGACAAAGCCAAATGAATGTCTAACATTGTAAACAATCTCCTCTGGTTTAACCTCAAGTTTTCCATTACCTTCGCACCAAGTAACATCTGTACAGAATTCGGGATAAGCAGGAATAGAAATGGATGATATTGCTCGAAACGGCCCTCCATAATTGCGTGCGTGTACGGAGCATACGTGTTACCGTGGTCAGATAAAATAATAGTGAGTGTGTTCTCCAAAGCCGCGGAGCGACGCACAAACTCCGAGAGCACCCAATCCACTGACTGTACTCGTCGACCAGTGTGGTCGTGAGCGACGTTCAACACGCTATATGTAAACAAAGGCATCTTGCGCGATGAAGCGAAACGCTGGCGATGGATTGCGAGCTCCAAGTAATATTCCGCCGTGAATCTGTTGTTGTAGCAAAGTGGATGATCAGGACCGTTAAATGGATTTGTGACTCCATTCAATTTGAGCAATCTACAGCTGGCAAACGTGAGCCCTAAAACGATGTTATAATACAGGTCTAGATTTGAAGACGAGAACAAAATTAGTCTGCGAACTAACATGCCTTTAGAAGCATTCATGAAAACTATCATCGAAGAGAAGAAAACATATGCGAACCTTCATACGAAAAAGCTGTTTATGAGTTAGCACTCAGCAAACTACAGTTATTTCATATACATATTATATATGATTTCAAAAGCATAGAATGCTATATTCTACCAAAAGAAGCTCACATTACAGAAACCAGTAAGTATTCCAAATAGACCACGGATGCAGAAAATGAGACAGGACAGAAGCATGTTGAAACTAGGTGAGATAAATGAAATAAGGAAACCACTTCTGAAAAAGAGAAAGAGAGAGAGAGAGAGAGAGAGAAAGAGAGAGAGAGAGTGAGAGAGAGAGAGAGAGAGAGAGAGAGAAGAGGCACAGATACACAGACAGAGACGCAGAGGCGGAGAGAGAAAGAAAGAAGTAATAGCAAACATGATTTCTTAAGCACCAACAACTTAAAAATATATAAATGATTATTTCTCACTAGGGTTATTATGGGTCCTCCATGAAGGAAATTTATCCTAAAAAGCAATCCACATGCAGGAAGCATATACGATGCTCACCAGTATTGTGAATATGATTGTCCGTCAATCTTTTGTCGAATTCTTTGTAGCTTTTTGGCGAGCCGAGTTCGAGTCGTATACCCCAAAATTCGTCGTAACATAGGTCATCTTGGTATGTAATGTGGTATCCCATTTTTGTGAATTTCTCGAAAAGCTTTCCGTAACCAACCGGGGTTGCTTCACGGTCGCTGCCAGTGAAATTCTTTGGAAACAAAGTTCCTGTCAGAAGAGCATGAGCGTTTTCTGCTGTGTGACCTTCTACTGCTTGAAAAAGCTCAAAGTCGAAAACGACAGACTTCCCGTCTGGATCGGAGTTTAATTCTTTAAAAACCTCCACCACAGTGGGTAAAGAGCGATAAAAGTGTGGTCTAGCTACAGAGTCTAGAAACAGCAAGTTTACATTCATTCGAGGTGGAAGAGGTCCATGATCAGCTAAAATTCTTCTCGTTTTCTCTGCCTCCTTCAAGTCGTATGGTGGCAATATTAAAAATTGCCCAATGGTTTCCTGCACGGATGTATCATCACTGCCATTGCTGCAGTCCAAAAACAAGTAACTTTGACCCCTTAAGCTGGCCTGTCGTGAAATGACCGGCATCTCCAGTTGAAGTGCTTCGACCGTATTAAACAATTTTATCAAAACTACCTTTCGATCCTCGACTCGAGTTGCTCGTACTGCAACGTGGCTACGACTTTGGGCAAGGCAGCCATCAAGTGAACAATTATATAAAAACTCTGTGTTTCCATCCAAGGATTTCTCGTAGACGTCACATACGTTAACTTGCGTTCTTGACTGGCATCGCTTGAGGGAATCGTTCTGGTAATAGAGCTTGTTTGCGAATTTGCATGCTTCAGCAGAAGCACGATGTGAAACGCAAGCTATATCTTCTCGAGAGTCATTCCTCTGCGTAACACCCATCCGAACACACCCATCATCACCGTACGTCACATTCGCCTTGAGTATTAAACTTTCATAAATACGATAATCGTTTTTCAAATCTTGGGTTCCATTTCTATCTCTTTGATGTAATCCTTTTTCTGTACGAAGTTCGGCTCTTGGACCTAGCAGTTCATTTTCGGCCACTTTCGTATTGCATTCTTGGTTTAACACCTTAGCTGCAGGGTACATCTTAGATTCCAGTCGAAACCATGACAACCCTTCACGAAAACGTGGAACCACCGTGAAGCCGGACAACATGGCAGCATACAGAAGAAGAATCGTCAAGCCAAGCGTTGACAAGCAGCCGATGTACTTTTGCAATGATCCATTGCCCAGAAATGCCTTCCTGGAAAAGCGAGTCAATGTCATGGTTTGCAAACTTTCTTATCGAGTAATGTTACCTGGCATCTCGTATGGCTTTCATCAGTTAAATTTTGCTTCTCTCAAGTACTCCGCAAGCTTTAAAAACATGCGGGTTTAATGAGGCTGCATGAACAACCCGATAATAGTAAACTTCTGAAGTTCCCGTTTTGGAAAACGTAAATTTCATTCCTTTGTCACCACTTATTACACCTGTAGGCCAGCACAAGCAGTCTAAAAAGACAATAAAAATGTTGAAAGTAGGGCTTCCGACAAATAATGAAACGCATATAAATCAGCTACAAGCGACCGCTTAATTGACCTGAAAATTCAAGCACTTGAATGTTGATGCTATTTAACAGAAAATAATTTAACAAATGGAAAGCAAATCATGTGTAAACGCGGATCAAACAGTCAAATAATCAGCAAAGAATTAATCGAATAAGAAACTAAACGGCAAATCGCTCATCAGTCTCGTGATTAACAGAACCTTTTAATTTATTGATCTGTCAACGATAGTTATCTCGTTAAACATAGTCAATCAATCAGTCAAGCTATTAATATACCATAAAACAGTAAATCATTAATTCATTTATTTAATCAGTCATAACTCAAACTACTTAGCAAGTACTTTCCTTTACCGCTTGTTAAGTTTAGAACGATTTTCTAACACACCACTTAATTATAACCCGAACATATTCTGCGGATTGGTGCGGTTGGTTCAAACAAATGGTATGTATCTTGTCTCGCCTAACTCTTTGAGCTGGGTAAATGGGAAACCGTGAGAAATTTAAGTGCGCTCAAGCTGAAATGTCAGTTGGGCATTCTTCAGCAAAATATACGTCAAAAGTATTTCCTTTCTCACTAACGCATGCTACACAAAGGGGTAAGAATAATGTGAATATAGCTGTTGAATTCGCTGGTATATATATATCTATATATATATATATATATATATATATACATATATATATATATATATTTGTATTCTATACACGATGTATATTATATATATATATATAACTTGATTTTATTTAAAGATAAAATTCGCATCGTGTCACGAAAAATGTGTGAAGCGTGATTAAATGCAAAAAATTGAAACTGCGTAACAACTTTAACTGCAAGGTCAGTGCTCAATAAAAGATCTTCCTTTTGAAAGAAATTTCGTTAAAGACTTTATTGGGCTCTTTGCGTCTACATAAGACAGCATTTCAAGTCTTGAGACTTCTTACCAACGTAGTTCCCTATGACTTCCACCTCACAGAGGGCTAGAGCACCGGATGCAATTGCTATTCTAACAAATCGTCCCACGAAAGACTTTGGACATGCCAACGTTGTCACAGCTACACCTGCCATGTTTCCTAATTGTCCACACAAGTTGTGGTTTTCTCCACTTAAACTGTCACCAGCCGTCACTCTGGCGTTGCTTAAATACGCCGAACCGTGGTCCATCCTGTTGTATAGTATTACCTACAAAATTTAATTCCATGAGAAAAATAAAGTCTTAACAGTCACCTAGCAACTAATACTTACTGAATACTTCTAGAGTCTTCTACATCATCGACGAATGCTTCATGGCTCTAGTGTGTTATAAATCGCATCTCATTACTTACAGTTTCATTAAATTGTGGCAGCCAGAATGCGAGAAACAGAACAAATGTGATTTTAAAATTTGCTGTTGCTATCAACAAGTCCTACTAACAGCAGAATCAAAGGCTTCGGTTACTCTGTATACTTTGATTGATTGTATAAACTAGTAGTCAAGTGCAAACGTCTGGGATGTGAAGTAGTGAAATCATCAACGAAGTGAAGAGTTATAAAGATCTGGCAAGTCATAAAGATCTTTTCTAGAATCACACTAAAAGACTCATCAAATGAATCCTTTTGAAAACTATATGGATGCAGGTTGAGATATCAGTCTTAAAGTCTTAGTTTGGATGCCCTAGACTATTTATGAGTATTGCTGTATGACTGAGTATGCATGATAAACATATGAATGTTCCTTCTAGCTCGTGTTCTCATAAAAAATGATAGCACAAATGAGACTTAAAAAAAAACATGCTGCCGTATGCTGGTAGGGACTACACACGATACTATTACTTAATGGATGTTTATAAAATTTAAAAGCACTTATCACACGAAGGTGCCTTTAGAGCTCTTGTGACCAGCAACATTACATTCGCGCTTTATAGTTTTAAATTATGATCAAGTTGAAATTGGCGAAAAATGAATCTGCTTGGGGATGTTGTCTGACTTCCATTATGTGAAGGTTTTTATCTACGGGTTCTTATTTGAAAGCGGCAGCAACAAATATTTTTTGCACGACCAACGTGTTTCAAGCTTAAATTTGGCTGATTTCCATTGCCAAATTAAAATGATTGCAATGAATCTCGCATCCAATTTTATCCAATACCAATTTGTATTATTAAGAATATCACATTTGCTGGTATTTAACCTTATTGTTTTATGTTAGGGCTGAACGCCCATTCACCAGGAAACCTTATGAAAACTGTCACTGAAAGGCTAAAAGCAACAATGATTTTTCATTTGCAGGGCCAAGCGATTGCATGAAAACACTTTGATTTTAAGGTTAATGATTTGATGAAACGAAAGGAGCAATGCGATATTTCCGAATAAGAAACTTTTTATATTAGCTGCTATTTGGAACTCGAGAGTTCGCATGTCTCTCGAGAGTTCGCATGTCTGGTGGCGGCAGCCACCAGCTGGTCCGAGCACTTAGATTATTCATAAACCCATAAAGAAGTCAAACACATTCTAGCTTCCACTAGCCACTGCTATCTGGAAACGTATTTGACCCTACAACTATTAATACTTCTCTATCTCAATATGCGCAGGTACCTTCTCAATCCAAGCTCGGTAATTCAAATCCACTTGCCACCATGGATTAGTCTGGTCGGCTGTGCAAGCGCAACTATATGCATTCAAGTTTGTGTTCGTATTTCCATCCACAGCGTTCGGTGCGTAAGGATATGGAGACCAATTAACAGTCGAAGACTGGGTTGCAGTTTTCCTTAGCGCCAAGTTGACTGCTGTAAGCTCTAAAATGTTAAGCATATCATTTTCAACTTCGTAAATGGTGTTAGTGACGTCTCTAAGCTAGACCATGACTTCAACTTCGATGATATCTACACAATATATGATTTGTCTATCTCGATGATCCTATGGAGTTGAGATATGTTAAGAAATTCCTAGCCTTTGTTTCACTTCAATTATTTGTGATGAATTTATCCAGCCTTGTTTGCCTTAGTGCAAGTAAGTGGTTTAAAATTCGCCTGTGCATTGCCTATATTGTTTTAGTATGCCTCCTTGATTTTTACTAAGTAAAACCACTAGAAGTGCAAACTAGCAATTAGGCTTCTTGAATAGTTCATATTTACTCTGACGCGCCGTTAGATCTGGTTACGAAATACACACGCATATCATAATGGCACAATGTATTCTCTCTCACTCTCTCTCTTTCTCACTCTCTTACTCTCTCTCTCTCTCTTTATATATATATGTATGTATATGTATATATATATATATGTATATGTGTATATATACATACATATATATGTGTGTATATATATATGTATGTATATAATCCTCTCTCTCTCTCTTTCTAATATTACCAGCACGCTTATAAGGACAATCTGTCGTACCGCATAGTTTGGGCATTCAATTGACTACTGACAAAGAAATTTTTGGTGTTCTAATGGCGATATAGGCTAGCTAATGTCAGGATTTCTGGTACATGTCAGTAAGCGTCTCTGCTAGTCGAATTATGTAGTATCTATAGCAAAACAGCCCTAATCAATTTACAAGTTCGTATCTTTTTAGGATTATTTTCGGTGATTGTCTCCCTTGGTCTAACTGCTTATTAGTCACCATCTCTGCTAATTCCTGTTATTTGCAACCAGTATAGACTACTGATACGCCTCCGCGTCGGATTCTCCACTCTCGATACCCTGTGTAAGGAACGCAATGCTTTAAGACTCTACCTTGCCCTCTCCCAGTCCTTACCAGGTCCTTACCATATCTGTAATTCAATGTCTTAATGTCTTAATTACAATTTATGTCTATCAATAAATATCTGCGATCTGTGCCTCACAGAACAAGACATGCTGGATGTCTTTAAATTATGCTATTCCTAAAGAACTCTCTTAGCTTACTTACTTATGTTAGTAGGTTTAGTTATATCATTACTAAATTCACAGCGTACCTACCGTTCTTGTTTATAGAAATCTGAGGCGTCTGTACGTACACATCAGGACGCGCACATTTTTGTGAAGCACAGGTTGCCATAGTTATTAAAAGTGGCACAGGTAATGGCTGGTTACGGTATGAAATCAAGGTAACTTGCACTTGAATTTCCTCTTCGAAATTGAGACTTCTTGCCTACGATCAAGAACAACGAATGTTATTTCATTGTGAATTATATATAAATAATAGCTGCATTAGAGAGCAACCTTCGAAGTGTTCAATGCACACCGCAAAGTTCCAGAGTACGTCAATCAACACGTTTAACCTTGATGCAGACCAGAGACCTGTTACAACGTATACATTATTTAATTCAATAAAATGATTAATGAAACTGAGTAATTTTGTATGTAAAATGTTATCACAAGCTGCAAATGCAACTTTCGATTATAAGTTACTTACTTGAACCTTGATCAAACCTTTAGAATGCGAAATATTGTATGCGCAGTAACATTTCGCTAACATCGGCGTCACATTGAGAACGTCGATCAGGTTAGTCGGAGTTTGTAATCCCAACACGACATTATAAACTGGACGGTTGCTTTCCTCATCGAGAACGATCTTTGCTGTCACATTGAACGGTACCCTGGCAAGTATTATAGGAAGAGAATAATCGTATTTTGGTGGATAAGGCTAATACAAATAACTACAACAACGACAAGAAACGCAGTAATAACAACAACAACAACAACAACCACAACAAAAAGATTAATTTTCTCAATAGGCAACTCAGCTTACTTAATATCCACTATGGCAGAACAACGATCATAAATTTAAGTAATAATAAAAGCGCAACCATAGTTTTTCCTATGAGATTTCAATGCTTTTCTAGCAATTCATGTTTTAAATAACGTTTAGGGACGCGCTATTGATAGAAGCTTTCCACCACTTTGCACACCGAAATTTATTATTAAAAGCCTAAACTATGCATCAATAGATTTATGTTGAAGAAAGTCAATGAGATGGGGGAAAGCTATAATTAGCTCGTAGGCTAAAACAGCGGGATCTGAGCAAGAAAGTTAAAATCATCTGAATGCTTCCCTGCCAGGAGCATGTCCTCAATCCGATGCAAGCAAAATTTGCTCAGATTAAATAGAAAGCGTGTGGTGACACAAGTGCTAAAATTTATACGCAGATTCACCAACACGAGAAAGGAGTATTTTGCGGCAACTGGAAGCGCCGGGGATTGTTAGCACATGGTAAATCATGCCGTGGTCAAATCTACTAGGACTATGCTAAGTCACTAAAGTCTGATGTATACAAGTTTAGAAGAAAGGTATGTCAAGCATAAGAATTCAACTTCAAAAATCCAGCACTGAAAACGCGAGGGAATGTAATAATGGAAAATGCGTAGCAAGGACATTTCGTGGACCACAGCTTTGAGCAGAAGAGTATAAGATTGAACGGCATCTACCTTCGACGCAATTCAGACGCATTATGGATTGTTAATTCGAACAACCATGAAACCCTCAGAAGCATCCGACACAGGAGCCTTTGCACCATAAACTTTAAAAAGCGACATGGTCCGAAATTGTAGGAATGTTATTTATGAATTATTATTTGAGAAGAGATGTCTTCATAACAGAAGAAGTTTTCTATTACATGCCTGAACATTCATACCTGTAGGGGTACTGTCCGTTTCTGGCATTAACACCTTTATTCTCAAACACCACCGATATTTTCGCCGCCGCTTTGTTTAAGTTGGTGCTAATGCTTGTGTTTAAATCATATACCCACAAAATGGAGTCGGAGATCATGTGAATAAACGAAACCATTC
>QQSS02189862.1:0-26930 GCA_003687565.2 Craspedacusta sowerbii | reverse complement strand
CTTAGAGACAAGTTTAAAGAAGGATTGGTGGGGTTTTACCAGTTCCTGCCCAAGAAGGACTTTCCCAATGTCAAAAACTTTGCATCAAAGTACCTTTCAATATTTGGTACAACGTATTTGTGCGAGGAAGCATTTTCACGAATGAAGTACGTGAAGAGCAATTTAAGATCGAATTTGTCAGATGATAATCTGAGGTCACTGTTGATTTTAGGGACATCCCATCTAAAGCCAGACATGTCTGCTATTTCGGACTCCAGGAAGCAATTTCATCATTCACATTAAAACATGTATACTGTATGAATGCGTTTTTAAATAAAAACTGACGTAAGTATCGCAAATACACCGTTAAAAAAACAATGCCTGTTTTGATTCTAATTTATTCGACCTCGACAATCTGTCCGGCCCCCGAACAACTGTATGTCCGTTAATACGGCCCGCTTGATAAAAAGTTTGGAGACCCCTGGTTTAAACCGACAAAATAACGCTTACAGGAAAGCTCGCGAAGAGTTAAGTAAGCGCTATGGCGATCCCGACAGTCTTACCGATAACTGCCGGGAAAAGTTGGACTCTTGGCCGAAAATAGGCATGGGAAACCGCGTCGAGCTCCGCAGATTTTTAGACCATTTAGTTCAATGTCTAAATGCCATGGAGTGCCTTCCTGGTCTGCGCGTTCTCAATGGCTATAATGAAGTGCGAAAACTCAAGGACAAATTACCGAGCTGGCTGTCAACAAGATAGGGTAGGGAAATTCATCACATCAAGAAGATTAAGCAAAGAGCGCCTGAATTTGAAGATTTTGTTAATTTCATTCGAGAAGAAGTGGACATCTTGTTTGACCCTTATAACGAAAATGATGTGAAGCCAGCCAGTGTGGAAGGAAAAGGACGGGTGAATAAGTCAAGAAGTTTGCATTCGCGAACCTTGGAGACGAAAAAGCACGGAGGCAGTTCCAAGCGATGCCTGTTTTGCTTAAAGGGAAATCACGAACTTAAATTATGTTACGAATTTTTGAAGGTTCCAATAGATGATCGGTGGAAGTTTGTTTGTGAAAGCGCTTGTGTTTTTTTTTTTTTTTTTTTTTGTCTTAAGGAGGGTCATCGCAGTGCAGATTGTATAGAAGCTTTGTGCATGACTTGCAATCAAAAGCTTGCACGTTGTTTACATCGACAACGCAAGATAGGCATGTTCGTAGGCAAAGAAGAGTCGCAGGATCGCAAAGTCTTGCAAGTAACGTCAAAAATTTAAAGAAAGGCTCAGATTGATGGACCGTTCAGCATGATTTTACCGGTCTATATAAGAACGAAACAGAGCCACAAAGAAGAACTTGTCTACGCGATGTTGGACACTCATACTGACGCGTCTTTTGAAACTTCTGGCATCACCAAGGAGCTCAAGTCCAAGGGAACTAAGGAATGAGTTACTCTCTCGACGCTAACAGAAACGAAAAGTATAAGAACAACATGCCTGCGGGTGTTTGGAAGACATTGCATTTTTTTTTATCTGGACTGCGTGGGGTAGTGCGTCAGAAGTAGAGAGTGAGAACCATTTTTATTTGTGTTGGCGACTGCCCTAGTTTGGTAATAAGTACTTTTGCAGATCTAGCCACGCCCTATATAAGTTCTCGTACCTTGTCGTTCTTTTCATTGGACACGTCGAATGCCTGGGTCACTCTGATCCACCGAGACACGTACGAGGTAAGAGTATGTCTTTGACATTCGAGACGTTTATATTTATTGGGGATTTTGCTTACGAGTTTGGTAGCGCTTTATAGATTGATTGATTGGTTGCTTGTTCGATTATTTTATTGATTCATTGTTCTCTGCTTTTATGGAATTATTGATTGTGTACCAAGTTCTCTTAATAAAGATTGACGGCAGCTGGTGAGCTAGCAGTGAATCATCCTGTTTTCAGTGTGTCGAGTTGGCCTAAGGTGGAAACCTTCAGTTGATCAAGCTTAGAAATTCATAACACATGGGCTGGCGAGATAAAAATGCAGCTGCAATGCCTCCAGAGTTCCCAAAGGCTCTCTTGAAAGGGAGCTTCACGTGAAAAGGAGACATATGAGCCCGCGGTAACTCTTGGATTCTGGAGAAACGGTTCTAAAACGCGCTCAAGCACTTGCGAAGTTAAAGAAAACTTCCTTAAAGTAAACCCACCATCCATAAATATCTTTTTGGCTGTTAGAAACAACGAATAAGCTTCTGCTTCAGTGTCCGCACTACTAACTACGTCATCCACATACATCGATCTACGAATTTCATCGACCATAATTTTGTAGCGGTCAACATACTTGGCTGTATGCCTTATAATAGTAGCAAGCAAGTGAAATGGACTCGAAGTAACTCCAAAGACACAACGCGTAAACCGCAACACCATTAACTCAAGATTGTCGCGACCATTCAACGAGCAATGAGGTTCAAAATTCTTTATCCATAGATTGCGTAAATAGTTTCTATCTGCCTCAGCTACTTCGATATGGAGAAAGGCTTTTTCCAAATCGCCTTTAACTGCATACTTCCTGCACCTTTGTCTCAACAGAATCTGAACAAGCTCGGGAATGAGACAGGCACCCTGGTGGAGAGACTGATTTAGCGACGGGCCTACAACTCTACTACTACCGTCATAAACTACCCTCTACTTAGTAGTATTGTGGTCGTCCCTTAAGACACGATGATAAGTCAGATAGTTGCAAGCTCCAACAACAGGAGCATCCTTAGATACGGGCTCAAAAACTCCTGGATTTATTTGCTTCTGCATTGCCTTATTGTACTCTATAAAGAGATCTGGGTTCCGGCGAAATCAAATTAACTGATTCACAAGACGTTGTTAACACTGCGTGTAATTGTCAGCAATCATACCAACGCCTTGTCTCCAAGGAAGAGAAACCTGGTAACGCCCGGACAGTTTATTAAACTTTGTCGTTTCAAGAAATTGCCGCAAAGCGTCAGCTTCATCCTCATCAACTATACCGATAGATTCCAGCGACCAGAAGCCTTCTACTTATTGATCGAATCGGAATTCATCCTCAAACTCAACGTTCGCGAGCATCGTCGACTCTGATCTGTCTTGCTCAACAGTCCTTGAAAACACCCCCCTACTCAAGGTCCAACCAAGCTTACTACTCCATGCAACTGGTCCAGCCGGTCCACGTCGGAACGCATTATAAAAGAACGACCAATAATAATCAACACCAATGAGGACATCTATGCGTCATTTCAAAACGTTTGGCTTCTTGCTACATCCTACAGTTTTAGACCCGAAAGATGAGAGAACTCCGCCTTGCAAATTTCCATTCATTGAGCCTCATGTGGCCGACAAATATTAGGGACGCTATTTGCGGTAATTAAGACATCATATCAGTCACACCCATGCACACGTAATTCTACTACATCAAAATTGCGATCAACTAAGCCAGTGTCATCATTGTCCATAAACCTGCAAACCTTTAATTAACGACTTCTAACCCTTTTCAACCCGAGAGCTTCTCGCAACACATCTGTTATGTAAGTTGTTTGGCTACCCGAGTCCAAAACAAGGCGAACATTGTAAACCCTATCGGCGTGGTCTACACTAGAAACATTCGCTCTGGCAGTCTGCAAAAGTACAGAAGTTACAGAACTGCGCAACATCCCCACAGACCTATCGGTCTGAATGCCGGTACTAACATGCAAGCTCTTCGCGGTACCTCCGCTTGACCGATCACGCACACGAGGCATACAAAGTGATTTGTGGTGACCTTGACACATACTGCAGCGCTGCGTTAGTCTGCACTTAGCCCCAATATGCCCAGGCCGTAAGCAATTAAACCACCGAGCATTTTTGCGCAGAAACTCTCGCCTAGCATATAGGTTTGTCAGAACACGACAGCCTTCAGCTAAGTGCGGACCTCCACAATACACACAAGAGTCCAATCTTCCTTCACCAGTAAACAATGCAAACGGCTGCGCTCTCTAGGCTCAAACTTTGAATTGCCGCTGGTATGTTTGACAAGAACTCCAGCAGATACTAAACCCAATCGTTCGCGAACCTCAATTTTTCCTTTTAACAACTTCATAAACTGCTCTAGCTTCAAAAACTCATCACTACCTTTATGCTGATTATTCATGTTGATTATTAACTTTGGGTCCTCATGTAGATGATTAGAAACAATGAACAAGAGCAAAGCAGCCAAATGGTCCGACGCAACACCCAACGACTGCAGCGAACGAACATGACTCGTCATCGCATCATATACGGGACGTAATTTCTTCGTGCTGTCTATTTGACTGCCCTGAAGATGCTTCATAAGCGAATCCATATGAGATCTAATCATGACCACTTCCTTGCCGAATCTTAAGCTAAATTAAGCGAGGCGACAGCGTTTTCCTAACTGTCCTTTGTGAAAGACAGACCAGCAATCGTACTTAAGGCATCACGGACTAAGAAAGACTTTAAACTTATGTATTGAACGTAGATCTGAGTTGCTATATATATATATATATATATATATATATATATATATATGTAAATGTAGTATAAAATTAAAAAAATTGTTTTTTTGTGTAGCTGCCTATGCTATATTTCCAAACCATATGAAGGGATGCACAAACGAAAAGTAAAATGTTGTACGTTTTTCTTGGCTGAGGTATTTTTGGGCTCTTGCCAATACGCCTATGCGTTGCGAAACATTTTTTTCAACAGTTGAGATGATTTTGCACCAAGTTAAAATTTTCATACAACATAATGCGTAAGAATTTAACAGAGAAGGATCGCTTAATTCTATTTCCACCAATAAGTAAAGCCGGCAGAGCTAGTAGTAAACTGTCAGTGTCTGCTTGTCTACCAAAGACAGTGTACCTTGTTTTCTCAAGACTTAGTGACAATTTGATGGCTTTAAGCCAGTCCTCTACCTTGATTAGTTGTTCATTGAGATTTGTGAAGATGATGGAAATACTTTCGTGAGCGTAAAACAGATTTGTGTGAACTGCGAACATGATTACCTGTAAGGAATAGACTGCATTGGCCAAGTCATTAATATACCGAAGGAATAGTAATGGCCCCAGAATAGAGCCTTGGGGCACACCATAGGTAATGGTAGCAAACTTGACAAAGAGGGATTCATTTGTACATATTGAAGTCTAATCCAGCCTAATCAACCTGCTTAGCTCTGATCGGATGGCAAATTACGCTATGGTTTGCTACGTTATGAATACCCGCAACTAGCCTTGGGAAATATTTGTGAAGAGACTTGCGAAAGGACTGCCTAGCGTTTTGTTCTCTCTTAACTCTCTGCTTGACTTTACACCCGACTCATTATATACAAGGTACAAACAATCAGCAATAGAGCATCGCAACCCGATATATCAAGCAGTAGATCGTTTATCGTAAGTCCAATCCGCCTCTCGTGCGTCCACATACCCGATTCGTATATCCGAACACCAAATGCCTTTAAAAATAGGAAAACCTCAAGGTCGCACATCCATTGCTGCTTCGAGTATAACTATTTACGGGAATAATTTCAACAGATTGGGTGTCTATTGTAATGTTCGTACAACCTCGTGCATAGCATAGCGGTCGACAGCATCTGATCGCAGACCACATGGATTAATCCGTGATATTGCCTCTACGCAGATTTTTTGCTTCATACATTGGGTTCTGTCCCTGGAGCTAGAAACAACTGTATTGGGCATATATTTCTGCATTTCTTCTTTAATTCTAAGAAAAATGTTCTATAGTTTAAATGTTGGCACGTTGTGCGAGTTCACGCAGTTTCTTATGTGAAAACACTTCCCTCCGTGCGACCTTGCTTCGAGTTTCATGTCACGAAAATAGGTTATCTGCAATGTCGCTCGTCAACCGGTAAACCGCTTTAATTGTCGGAAGGTACTACTTTATTACACCTTTTTTTGTGAAGAGATCCGGTATACCAACCCAAGTTTCCGGATAAATTCTACTTTATATAAGCTCGTAAGATGCTGGGACCTCAGGAAAATTGTCTTTTTCCGTTACCTAAATATTTTATAAAATCACATGGACATGTATTTAAAATGCGTCATCTATAAGAAAATCGCGATTCATGCCATAAAAAATCCCATGTGCTCTGATACAAAACTGCATGGACGTCTTGCGCGGTCTGAAGGTCGGCAAAGCTTCTCCCCACGCCGACACAACCACGATAGTCTGGATGTAACGACTGATTCGCAAAAACGCTTATCGCGATCGCAGTGGTGTTGATTACTGACCAGCCAAGTAGAATCTCAGCCACACTTTGGAGGGCGCGTCTTTCCGTCTAGAAGCAGACATTGTCAAAGGCGGCATGCTGGCCTCGATTAAGACTGCTGCGGTCAAGGACGTCATGAAGATCGTGCAATTGGTCACACTAACTATGCAAACCGCGGCAGAAACGGCGGCTAGCCGCATCGCCCGGACAATTCCAAATTGCGCTGAATTTTCCAAATACAACTGCAACGCTGCTCACTACAATCGATAAGGGTGCTTCTTACTAGCGTCAACATATGGCAGATGTCAAGAAGAACAAAAATTTTCTTTTGAGAGGCTGGTAGAAGAAAGTTGTTGAATTGTCTGGTTCAAGGCACAAACCAAGATCTGTCAATATTTTTTGATGACACACAGGTCTATCACAGGTGAGAGATACAACATTTACTCCCACATCATCAAGCCTCTTCAAAAATATTTTAACTAGGTGGGCACACACTACCATCAAGACTGTTGGTAAAAAAATACCCACATGAAATTTTCCATGACTCATTGACACATACTGCCATAAAAACTAGGGCATCATTAGCAACAGGATTTGAGTCATCATCAGGCAATTTAGTGCCACGGTCCACATAACGTCTATACCTTCTTCCATCCTATGATACATGTTTTCGGATTGCCATCTCATCAAGCATGATAGAGCACACAATTGGCTTTCCATAAGCGCTAGCCTCTAAAACCTTTATCTTGAGAGCTTTAAAGGCACCATCAGTAACACCTGGCTCACCAGGAACTTTATTACACCAAGGCCGAACCAGGCATTGATGTGGAAAAGCAAGATTGAATGTTCTTCCCACACACTCTTATGCCTTTCTAGAATAAAACTGCTAAGTAAATGCAAACGAGCGGAGCTCAGGTGAGTACTCAGAGCCTTAACATTTCTTCTGAATTGCCCTTCTAATCAGCTCGATATTGATGCCAGAAACTGTTGTGGTCAACATCTCTTTGCAATTTAAGGATATTAAATTTTGTATTCATAAGTGTTTCAAAAGAGCTTTCATAGATAAAACCTTTACACGCAAACGTCGAGATTGCTGCTGCGAAGTTTTGCTTTACCTTGAGCTTTTTAATCTGCTTAGACTTTGCATTTAACTTGAGTTTGAGCTTTCTTGGAGCCTCAGAGATATGATATGAATGGTCATGTTTTACACATAAATAACGTAGGCCACTGCTTGGCAGCTCAGAGGAGAATACTTCAACCTCAATTAGGCATCTTCGTAGATGTAGCTTACGTTCTGCATTAGCCTGCCAACAAAAGCAGAATAAAAAAGATTGCTTTAGATGAGATGCAGAAATTTAAGCACATTTTGACCTAGCCTACTTTGTAGATCATATTAAGCACATAATGCATCCCTGCCTTGCTCTTACCAGGTGTCTTGGGAATCGCTTAAACCGAGAAGGAACAGCACCACATCTTATTTTAACAGTGCTATTACTTCTATTCAACGTTCTAGAAAATGATCTGAGCACACCAGAGAATGCTTGGAAGGCTCCCAATTCTCACGGCGCAAGGCAGTCACCCATTCTGCCTTTTGCTTCAAATCGACAGGAAACCTTAAAGAAATAAAGTATTTTATGTAGGCACATTGTTACCTCTCTGTCACGAATAGAGAGCAGGCACTTACAGGCATGATCAGGGATGACAGTTTACTTTATTTCAAAAGCTACGACGCTTCCTTGTGCCAAAGACAAGTACAAACAATTCAAGACCGCATACGCGTGGAAAGTCCTAGGAAATTTTCTTTTTGTCCTACTCTCTTCTTCTTCGCTGCCTTTGCTATCACTCATTGGGCAGTCTTTAGCTCATTTCGCTTTCTACAATCAAATGCACAACACTGAGGTTGTCGCTTAGCCATTTTTGAGCAAATGACCTACGCACAGCTAGTTCTTCACGCTTTTGGATCTTGGCCAAACAGGGTATGTATAGGGTATGGCCGCCGTGAAAACCGTTGGCTTCAATTTTTGGAGCCTGGAACCTTCAGGATGCGCTATCCAGTCTTTTCTTGAGATCAGTGCGTGAGATCGCAATGTTTTGGATCCCCCAGTATGGCGGTGTGCGCTGCCTAACGGCTTCAGGATGCGTATTGCAAAGCATTAGAAGTGCGCGCTCCATCTATTAAACCTTCTTGTAAAACTCGCATTAGTCTCTTGACTCGTCTTTAGCTCTTGTTTTTTAAAGTATCATCAGATCACTGGACAACGTTGACGACTCAAGCGTGGTGAGTTCTGCGATTTTTGACATTTGGCACCGCTGAATTTAATTCCTAAAAATATATAATAAAAAGAATAAAAAGAAGAATAAGAAAGAATAATAGAAAGAAGAAAGAATAGAGAAAAATAGAGAAGAGTAGAATAGAGAATAGAGAAGAGAATAGAGAAGAGAAGTATATAGAAAAAAGAAAGAATAATAAAGATCAGAATAAAAAAATAATTAATGACGAACCCCGTCAAGTTTACTCAAACTTCCTCCGCTTACTAGGTAAGTCCTCTTATCAGAGCGATGAATCATTTTTTTCTGAGTCGTCTTATCAGAGCGAAGGTCAGTCTAGCCGGGTTACCCGTAGATGATCAAAATCCTAGGTGATCGACAAATAACATGCTTAATTACGAGCGCCCGACCGAAGATAACCAGTAGGCAATCATACAAGATTACCAAGAGAGGGGCAATAGCATCTACGAAGCCTTGCAGCAGCTGGGTTCATGTATACCTTAGTCATGGAGTGTGGACGTTTCATTGACATCGCGGTTATGTAGATAAATACGAGAGGCTAGTTCTTGAAGATCTTCATGCTTCCGAATCGATGATCTAGACCTTATTTATAAAGCCAGAATCTTATCAGACTTAAGGATTCGAATCGCACTCAAATGCATACGATGCGTGGTTTGTGTAACATATGACGACAATTCTACCCTCTCTATTTCACGCACGCGCACAGACTTGCGCAGCCTATCCTTGGAAACAGTCACCTAGACTTCCTTACCACGCGACGTTAGATGCACCTAAGCGTCAAAGAACTAGGATCATGCAGTGCTAGGACTTACTTACAACTTCACTGAGGGTAGCGCGCCCTACTTCGACACCGGAAGACAACTGGTTCAGCCAAATAAACTTATCTTTGAATATCCTTAACTCGTTCTTCTTCGCCTCCGAAACCAGCACCAGTCTTCGCTTGTTTTGCGTTCAGTTGTGTTTGTTTCTAGTGTCTCCTTTTAGCTTCTCGATTCGTTGCTTTTATACATACTTATGAATAAGCCCTTCATTAATACAAATCTACGATAACATGCAACCACTTGCCCAACTCAAATAAAATAGCCTTTTTTCGGTACTGCAAATTACACAGTAAGAACTGGTCTTGACCCAACTGCACCATTATTCGTACAACACAGTTTGCGCAATTGAATTGGTCTCACTCAGCTGAGACATTGCTCATTATTCATCATGAATTGTGCAATCTTTGGGTGTTTGAGCAAGGCCTTGTCTATTCATAACTATATACAGAAGGCTTTGTCCATTTACTACACTTTTTACGCAATCACCACAATCGATAACGAGACAGCGATTTCTTACACTGCCTCCACTGAATCTGGTTTGCTGCAGGCTGTTTGCAACAGATTCAGTTCATACCTTTCCAAGCATAAATCGCAGGGACGGTAACATGTCGTGGCCAAACGCTTACGTTTGCCTCAAGTATCGTCGCTTGAAGTCACTATCGCGCGCAGCTGCTCGACTGGGTCGGGACGGTATCACTTGACTTCGTCGTGACGGCACTTCATCGCGCTCGGTCTGCTCCATTGCTACCCACAGCTGGTCGTCAGCATCGTCCTTGGCATCGCAGACCTGCTCCTGAGCATCTATTGGCACAACCTTAGCGCGCGGCAGGTCGTGGCGGGACCGTCCCGATAGGCCCGCAGACAAACTCTCACTCTCACTCTCACTCACTTCGAGAGGGTAGAGATAAGTAATAGCACGCTTAACAAGGTTCCGAGTGCGTCTTATTCTAACAAGCGCCGATCGACATACACCATCTGCACCAGGAAAGAGTGTCTCTATTCTTCCTAACTGCCAACTCAACCTCGGTACACTATCCTCTACTAACACAACATCGCGGACAGTGGCTTGACGAATACTTGGCGATCCTTTCTTGCCCCTTATTTGATTCCCGCAATGAACATAAGTATTCTCGCTTCCACCGACAGCGCAGATCCCGCAAGATTTTCTGTCGATACAAATCCAACTACGAACCATATTACCTTAAGCACTCACATCAGAGTTGACAGTACTTGGGGAGACAACGTCAAGACCCCTACCATGTAAGAGATGTCTTGGGTTAAGACATCGCCTAAAGAATCTACATGGATATAGGTTAAAGGCCTGTTGTCAGTCACTTCCACTTCTGCTAGCACAGTTTCTAATTCTTCATAAGTGAGAGGCGTGTTACGTAAGATCTTCTTTAAGCAGCTGGCTTACGTGTCTCCGCTTTATTCGTGTGTTACGTTGGCGCTTAGTTGGTTGGAATTTGTTGCAAATTTTCATAGATTGAACCTCCCCCTCTCTAAACATGCGCTTCGCCTCCAAATACACATGCCAAGCCTCCTTCACAGTGTCAGCTCACCATACCATCAGCGTAAATAGATTTAAAGATCTCTTGCACAACGTCTAGTGAATCATCAGTGTACTTCGATAAATGGTGCCTAAATGTGGCCATTAAGTGGAAAGGTGATGAAGTCAAGCAAAAAAACACAACGCGTAAAACGCAGCTCATGCAGTTCAAAGGAAGGGCTTACGTCATACGATTGTGTTGGATCGAAATTCTTTACCCAAAGGGTTCTAAGGTAGTCTCAATCAGCTTCAGCTAATTCGACCTGCAAAAGAGCTTGCTGCACGTCGGCAACAAACGCATGCTTCTCACATCTGGACCTCCTTAAGATTGTTACTTGTTCCGGAAGCAAACATGGGCCTTCGTACAGCATTTGATTCAGCGAGGGACCAACTACACTCGACGATCCGTCGTACACTACTTTTAATTTAGTAGTTTCATGGTCATCGCGCAGCGCACCATGACGTGGCAGATAACATGATTGACCTATTGCCGGTGATTCAACGCCAGCCGGCTCCGAAATTCCCGTATCAACGTGATCCTTCATCGCAGTGCTATACATTTCGTACAACTTTGGGTCACGACAAAAACGTCTCAACTGGTTAACGAGACGCCTATAACATTGGGTGTAATTATCTGCTAAGATACCCATGTTTTCTCGCCAAGGCAAGCTAACTTGATACCGACCTGTGGTCTGATTAAACTTTACGGTATCTGCAAAGTGTTGCATGACACTGTTGTCGTCAGGATCTACAATGCCAACTGACTCAAGGGACCAAAACTTCTCGACTAAACCATCAAGCTTAGAATCCTGCTCACTAGAAACAATAAGCATAGTTTGGGAAGGACCTTCATCTGCCATGTCGAAAAAAACCATGGGACCACTAAGAATCCAACCTAATCGTCTTTTTAATGCGGCTGGATCACTTTCACCCCTTCTGACAGGAGCCGAAAAATAAATGCCCAATAGTAATCCAACCCAGTTAAGACATCGATGCAGTCATCACGAAAAGCCTTCACAATGCTTTCGCCGGCTAACTCAAGGTCTGCGAGGTGGCTCAACTGCCCCTTACCGAAATTTACTAATTGGGAATTCAGGGGTGGGCAAATCTGCGACACACTACAGGCTGATACAAAAATATCTGAGCCATCCAACCCCTGTACACAAAAATGCACCAAATCCTGAAAAACAGGGTAAGGGGACCTTTCGTCATAAATTAACCTGCTAATGCGAAGGCTTCTCTTATCCAAACTTTTCTAATCCAATGCCGATGTCAACTCGTTCGTAATAAAGGAGCGCTGGCTACCTGATTCAAAAACAAACCTTACATTTTTGCCCTCGTAACCAACGCCACTGCACACGCGAGCTCTCCCAGTTTGCATTAGACCTGAAGTTGCTGCATTGCACATCAATGATGGAGACCCTGCCTCCATTTGATAGGCTTTCTTACTCGCTATGGCTGGTTCGTCAGGCTTTGGCAGTTTGTTTTGGTTGGCTTGCTTCAGACAAATTGAAGAATTGTGTTTGCCATTGCACTTCACACGCCTTTCATTGGATTTACATTGTTTGGCAATGTGCCCGGGTCTTAGGCCATTAAATCATTTAGATGCCTTTTGTATGTGTTTCCGCCTAGCCGCCACATTAGCGACCACACGGCAATTTTGGACGATGGTTTCATTGGCAATAAACGCAGACTGCTTGTAACCGTTCCGATCGGGTTTGCTCGGACGAAAACAAAGCGTGCACCGTAAATTTGGGTCAGTCTCCAACTTGCACACTTGGATTGGTTTCCTTTTTTGGCTTAGTGTGGGTGGAAGCGTGTCCCGATTTTTCTCATGCCTCAATTTCTTTCTTCAGGGAGGTCAACAGGTTCTCCAACTGCCAAAGATCGCCATCAGCATCAAACTCCCTGTTCACTATGAGCGCAAGATCCGAGGGAAACCAGTCTAATAAAACCGGGCACCAACAAAGGACGAAATTGTTTGGAATCAATAGTGTGGTTGCGCACGCAGGGTTTTACGACGCAGGCGCTATGTCTCGCGTCTTCCTATAAAAGTGGTTGCGCAGTGGCTGGTGTACGATTATACGACGCTAATAAAATATAATGATGGCTGTGATGGCAGCGCATTGCATTCGCGCAGGATTTCGATCTAAACGACTTAGGTGATGCTGTCATGCGCAATAATGGCTATGTAACGTCCTGTTTAAGGAAAACGCTATTTTCTAGAAATAGCGTTGCCAAACTTTGCGACGCAGGTCATTCCCTTAGCCTCGTGTGCGATAGCGAGGCCGCTATTGTTTATTTAGCGTCTGCGTCGTATAACCCCGAGTGCGCAACCTCACTAATGTCCAACGACTGCAGCGACCTAATATGCGTTTCCAGCTTATCATAGGGATGATGCAATTTCCTAGACAAAGTTTTGCTTCTTGGCCTACCGCACTAATCCTATGAGCAACGGACTTTGTTACCCAGGTTGAGTCTGACGCATGTCAGATAATAGGACGTGTGAATTTGTCTGCGCTCGTGCATGCTTGCGGGATCGACAGGGAGCAGGGTATATAGCACACAGGGCAGTACGTATTAGAAGGATAAGGTGCCCTTTCGTACATACCGTTTTCTGGCTTTGTTCTTCTCCAACTCAGAATGCCTTCGTGAAATCAAAGTATTTTTTAGAGGTTCCGTTTTTAGTCACGTCTGAGTTTGTTTCAGAGCCCAGCCTAGGCTACAATGTGATCGCAAAACTCATTGTGGGGCCATCGGTTTACTTTATATCCCCAGAGAACCTTGTGCGCGAAGTTGGTAGTTACCTACCTAAGGTGCGTGAGGTGTCAGCGTTAGTTAGTACAATTAGCTCGTCGCAAGCACATGAATTGTCTGAAGTTAAAACACCTCGTCGTGGTGTAGTCATACCACCCTGTGCAGATGCCAGCATCAAGTTTTTAGTTAGGATCGATTCTCAGTATGCCGGCGTTCCACATATTTTTTAACCTAATCCACTACAGTCATGGTCTGAAGGGTTGCACGTTCACAAACCCTAGTAGCTGAAAGTCCGTCGCCTCAAGTTAGTGTGTCAGTTCCTGTGTCGAAATACACAGAACAGCTAATTTTCTTCGTTGCAGAATGGTATTTTGAGTTCCATCTGAGAAAGTCAGTTATCCCAATGGAGGCTACATCGTTGTCTATACCAGTGTGCCTGAATGACGATGCGACAATAGACAAGACAGCGTGCCTCGTTCAACTCCAAAAATCTTCGTCGTGTTCAGCGTCAAGTGCTCCTGTGGCAGTACGTAAAACAACACAACCTGTGTCACAAAGCAACTCTAGAAAAGCTCTGCTCCTTAAGTGGACTTGTTAGATCAGCAGTCCGTTGTGAGACAGATGCTGCGAGAAGAGCGGGCCTCGTTTGCAATAGAAGATGAAGTTGGATGTACAGAAAACCTTAAGATGTAGATCCTTTCGTCAGATCCAACTCCGGTGCAAATGGAGTACAACTCCTTTCCGCTAACTGTATCAAGAATGGTGTATTTACATGGAAGACCTGCTTAATCGTGGTTTTATTGAGAATTCAAAGTCGCCGTATTCGTCACCAGTTGTTGTCGGTAGAGAAAAAAACGGGAGGGCTTATAGTGTGTTGTTGTGATTTCCGTGAACTTAATAAGCGCACAATCCAAGCACCCGCTCCCACGCTTTCAAGACGCCATTGATAGTTTTGTGGAAAGTTTTGGTTTAGTCGTCTCTACCAGACAAGAGCGTTCCGTCAGGGCTTCATACACTCGAAAAGTAGACCAATGGCAGCATTTCGTGCACAATTTGGATTGTACAAAGGGGTGCTCACTTTGTTTGGACTTTCCGATGTTCCAGCTCAGTTTCGGGGTTACATGGAAACATGCTTTTAGGGCATTGGCGATAACTCTACTATGTCGTATTTAGATGATGTACGAAGAGCACGTTATGCACTTCCAAAAAGTCCTGAAGCGTCTGCAACTGCATGCTGTGAAACTAAAACCTTAAAGGTGCAGATTACTCCAACGCCAGGTTACATGCCCGGGTCGAATTAATACGGAACATGTGTATCGCATGGATCCAGCAAACATTGTCGCTGTTTTAAGTTGAAGGAGGTTACGCCGCGTCCAGTCGGTGACCTACGTCGAATTCTCAGCTTCTTTGGACACGTCAGGCGATTTATCAAGAATTTCGCCCAAAAAAGCTAATCCTTTGTTCTTGGAAAATCCTTGACTCTTGGAAAAGCCGTCTGCAAATATAAGATACAGGAAGTGCTATGACGATGTAACAAGTAAAGCGTCTGGAACAATGCCTTTATCAGCACATATTGGCCACCATGAGAACACCAGAAAGCTCTAAATTTGTTAATGGATGCTGTCGTCCGAGATTCTGCTCTGGATTATGGATTCCTGAGCGGAAAAATCAGGGCAGCAAACCGTAAATTCCTTAAAGTGGGCAATCTGTGAACACTTTAACTCTTACTTGTAATATGCAGATGAGCTAGATATAGATTCTCACATATTGGTATGCTTGTACCTGCGCATCACTACGTCTAGCTAGATATAGATTCTCACATATTAGTATGCTTGCACCTGCACATCACTTAGTCTCCAAGTTTAATGCGTTTTTTCGTCTTTTCGTTCCTTCTGCCACTAAAACCCGTACGTTAACGAATGCTTAAGGTTTCGTCAAAGCTTCGGCTGTGTAAATTATATTGGAGATAGTAAAATTTGACGCGTGTATTTGATTGCCGATTTTCAATTGTCTCTTCCATGTTCTGTCCATTTTCTTTCTCGGAAACTTTAAAACCGAACATCTACACCTTCACAGCATATCCACTTCGCAGTCCACGGGAGAGTTGACCGGCAGCTATCTAGCGAGTTCTTTTACTATGGTTTTAATTACTGGACTAATAATCCAGTAAAATAAGCAATCAATTCGTTAGCTGCATCAGCCTCCTTTCGACCGCTGCACTCGCGAATTAGCATTTCTTGTTGTTCTTTTTGTTGCTATTGTTGGCATTGCAATCGTCTATTCTCGGCATCAAAATAGTGCCACTCGAATAAATCATGGTGGCTTTCATCACGATTGAGATGGAAGTTCCTTCCCAGTCAGTACAGGCACTGTTGTGCATTTCTTTGAGAAACGAAGATACGGTGGGAAGCTGAAAGAATCACATGCAATTTTTTGTTTTTAAAGGGAATTAAAAGTCTTTCCATGCGTCACCACTCGGATGTTGGCTGCAGTCTATACTTCTTCTATAAGCCCTTACGTTATAGTCGATCATACGGTACTTCTTACTATCTCCTTTTTCATATTTCTATTGAAATTTTTGTGTATTAATGGTTATTTTTCATTTTATTTCTCATTGTTTAATCCACAAACCCATTGAAATTGAAATGCGTGATGAGACCTTGAATGCATTTTTTTCTCTTTTCTATCTATTCTCCGGATGGTGTTGTATGAAAATGTCGGCCAACAAATTGGCTAGCGCATAGAGGCAGGCAAAGGAAGAAGATCATACAATCAGATCCATTTTATTTTCCCGAGCTTGTAAAGATTTCTGGGTGGTGTTTTATAAGAGAAATGTTTCTCAATAAAAATTCCAGTACTTTAACAGTTTCTTCATGATCGTATGTGAAGCTTAAACAGTGTGTAGCCCGTTGGTCTAATCGATGTTGCATTAAGAGAAGCTTGTGAGTCAACAGTTACCTAGTTGAAGTTCCTTCTTTGTTTTCACTTCACAAACATTCTCCAAACTCCAAGATTTTCACCCCAGGTCCAGTCGTCGCAAAGATACCGATAACTGTTCACCGTCTGGCCAGTACTATCGAAAAGCCAGTGGCTGATGCCATATGTGTAGAAAAGATACGACCACAGCAATGGAGTATTCATTGTGGGATGTCCCCACTTGCCACTGATGTCCCACAAATGGCAGACTTTGGATATCATGGAAGTATCGCCTGGTAGAACATAATAGCTGCCACAACTTGCTGGTCGATCTACAGCATCAGTGTAGCCAAGCAGCCAGTTTATAACTTCAGATTTGTTGGTGGCAATATCGATGGTGCGATTATGGCTTGTCTTAGAACAGTGGAATCGAATGTGTGTAAAATTAAATTCGCTTTTCAAGGCTCGAAGACCAGCTTGTGTAAGAGCAAATTTTCCCGAGGTAACTTGTTCCAAGCTCATTATGTTGTCAGACTCAGCATCTTTCAATCGAAAGTTTCCGTGCTGCGTCGCATTGAGTCGAACAACTTCAAGCCAGCCACCTGAAATAAGAAGGAGATGTTGAGCGCAAGGTTTGCTAAGCCATTACATGGCAATGACTACACTGAAATTCGTCGTACTTACCTTCAACACTCCTCTGCCGCGAAAAGCCCATCATAATTTTTATCTGAACAGATTGCAGGATCATAATGCAGCAATTACAAGCTTTCTAATGCAGACTTATTGTTTTGGAAAACGACAGGAAAAAGAAAATGACTGGGTCACCATACCAAAGTTGATGACTTCCCTTCGAAACTATAGCTAGGAAAAGAATGGAGGATGCCGATGAGCGAGTGCGATAAATTCTGGAACACCTGAGTGCATGCTAAGCGAAAGCAGGGAATTACAAGACAGTTGAGCAGACCTAAGAAGAGATTGAAAAGATAAGCCAAGAGTACTGCACCGCTGATCAAAAGGTGCTTTAATATCTTGGAGCGCTCTGGGGCGAACTGAGCAGCAACAAAGAAGTTGGAGCTAATGAGACAAGAGCAACAAAGAAGCAGTTGGCGTAACGGAGCGAAGAACACCGTCTACGGACTGAAGCTGTCAAACAACAACAAACGGAATTGAAAACCGATTACCTCCAGCAACAGCGGCTATTGGAAGCTGACCAAGTGGAGGTCAAGAGGAGTGCGAATCTACCACAAGTAACGACGTGGTTACGACAGAAGAAAAGGACCTGCACAAAGATGGATGTTTGATATCCTTCGCAAGGTACGCGAACCTGCGCGGGATCAAAGAACACCAAACCCAACGACCTGAGTGAACCTGATTGCGCCATTACCGTTCAAGCTTACCGAGTAGAAGTGGAACAAGGATCACGTGCCCCTGAGTTGGGACGACATATGTAGAGGGAGCTGCAACTTGTGTCAATACCGCCGTTCTCTGGCGACAAGTTTACATACACTAGGTGGAGGACTGCGTTTACGGCATGTATCTATCAGGCACCTTCATCACCGGAATATAAATTACTTAGTTCACGTAGTGGATAGTCTTGGACATTCAACTTCTGCTTATGAAGCTGCTACGGAGGTACTGGAGCGGAAGTATGGTGGAGCGCGCCGTCAAGTTGCAATCAATACGGAGGAGCTGGAACAATGCCATCCCGTCTGACCGGGTAACGCCAGAGATGTCGAAAACCTGGCTGACCCATTCGACGTACCACTAATCAATCCGAAGGAGGCTGACCGACATGAGGACTTAGGAAGTGGGTCGCTATTTCTAAAGACGCAGCAGAAGCTGAGCGAGACGATGCCTACCGATTATCAACCATTGACTTACGAAAACGAGAAGGCGGACAACTTGGAAGCCCTTCGAGAGTGGATCAATAGAGAAGCAAAGTTCTTGATGATGGTGGCCGTGACGATTCGTGGTCAAAGGACCAGAAGAGAACACCGGAAATTGATGTTTGGGGTCAATCAGGCTGCGCTTTCCTTATGGCGCTGTTGCAAAGTTTGTGGTCTTGGGCATCCATTCTGGCTAAGCTCAAAATTCACAGGTATGGATGTGGCACAACGATGGGAGATAACGAGAGCTCAGTGGCTCTGCTTCCGATTCTTGGACACGATGCACCGTGGCGCTGACTGCAAACGAACAAGAATTTGCAAAGTAAATGGTTACAAAGGGAATCACCTCAATGCACGAGAATAAAGGGCCCTATGTCGGAGCCTTCATTTCACCCTGAAATGGCAAAAGCTACAAGAGTAACTCACTCTAGAGAGGAAGTACCGGCCCGAAAAGAAGAACAAGCTAGGAGGACACAAGTGCGAAGTTCAAAGATGGAGCATCTGCGGATACAGCAACTGCATTTCTGCTTAGCGCACTGTCCCAGTAATACTGCAGGATAGTCATCAAAGAATGACATTTAACGCGCTACTTGATTACGCGAGCACAAAGACATAGGCCAAGAGAAAGGTCCCTGCTGAGCTTAGTTGACTGATTGGACCAGCGGACTCTGTTACTAAAGCATACAGGCGACCACGTCTGTATTTTGGCATTGTATTTTATGCCAAGAACCATGTAAAACCTTATGAGGTGATGACGCTCGTCTATGTCTGTGCTCAAAAATCCACCTTTCAGAATTGACTGTGGACCGTCCAAGCGCACGGTTTTGTGATAAAACGACGTAAATTTATGGAATAAATAGGTAAAGCAAGGTTATGGCCCTTACGGAAGCCATCTTATCACGAAGTGGAAAACGAAAGTATCACCAAGTGAAAGCAATCCGATTGCTTACCTTGGCTGTTGAAAATAAATCTAACCGGCCACGACCTCTGATGTTCTTTCTTTGTGCCAAGAACAATGTTGATTCTCCACAGTTTTAAATAAACCCTCAACAACATATTTACTTAAGTAAGGAAACAGAGAAATTTGTCAGCATTGTTAACCGAAATCTTGTCTTGCATCTCTTATCAGTCCCGGGATTATAGCTTAAGAATAATTCATGACGTTTTTGTGGGTTATAACTGACAACTGGGATATAAATTTACACAAAAAAAACGGCCGACAGGCGTATGCTTACCTGGTAAGCTAAGCTCTATGAGGCAATACGCCTTGATTACTCGAGTGGCAAGAGTAATTGAATAGACTCCAGATTCAAGGCCAATTGACGACTTTGTTAACCGATCGCATAACGATAATTCATTGGATGGCAGTTTTGGGATGTCTACAGCAAATAACAAGAATATTGACTAGAAGAAGCACATTGAGTCAGCTAACTGATCCGCACGCTACAACATTACGCGATTTGCAAAGACATTTACCTGATTACCTGAAGAGTAAGAAAACAATACATTAAATTAGTTAAGTCAAACCTTTATATTTTTTTTTGCTACATAGGCTTCGGCAAAAGAATCTTTCAATATTCTTTGCGACTCTTAACACTCCTCATTAGTAACTAATCCAATGTTACATGAACTTCAGTCTCGGCTAAAATCAAGTCATGTTTGATAAAAGCAGGTTTTGATGTTTATTTCAGAATAATAAGTAATCAATATAAATCATTATAATATTGCGGAGAACAATGACCGATTAAAAGACAAATCGGAATTCAACCCGATTCATTGCTACCAATAGCTCTTTCTGTTTCATTCTTTAGGCCTCTGCATGCAGTTTTATCTGCTCTAACTTAGGATAAATGAAAGGATATCATTGTTACAGGCTTCAAAAGATGCAGATTGTTCATTTTAAGCTCTGAAGGGTCTTAAAAAGTATATCAATGAATTGTCGCAAACTTGGAATACGCAAGCGCATAAAACCCATGTGCGTGACTTTGGATTCACTATGCAAAATAACATTAGAATAACACACCAACTTATTTATCGTCGAAGTAATGACGATTTATTTTATTTTTTTGCAGTTGATATGGTTATGACCAAGGCAGGCGGTATCAATTATATGCAAACTCTGTTAATGAACTTGAGGGAACAAATAAATGACCATAATTGATGAAATTAGTTCACTTACTGAAAAACGAATGGACCTATCGTCATTATTTAAAAAGTGTCTTTAGAAGGACATCTGTATCTAGGTCGCAACAGGAATGCCAAATTTGTCAACTAAGTACATTCTAAGCAAAGTCAGGCATGACTATGTAAAGCACGAAATCACTATATTATCCCTTAATATTAGATCAAAACATCAAAATTATGGAATCTCTAGGGTCTTCTTAGCGCGACAAGACTTGTATTTCGTATACTTACAAGCCTGCAGGTCTCCACTGAATATGCAACTCATGTTTAAATCGTGGGTATTTCTTCCTGTCATGTTCTTTTCGCACCAGCACTCGTCACCAAAGCCGATACTCATTGTGACGCCATTGTATACTCTTTGCTTGGCGCACTTAAGTATGCAATCCTCAGGCTTTGAGTATTTTCCAATCTGTTTTACTTCCGTTCCTCCAATACCATCACCAATGGCAAAGGTGCACCCTGACGATGTGTAAATTAAGTTAATTACGTTATGAAGTAAACAAGTAAATTGAACTAATGAAGACTATGATTAATAAAGATTTGCATGTTAATATCTTACTTCTTGGTTTCATGTAAAGCACGTCCTCACGCAACAGCCCAAGGAAATTCATTCTCTACGTACTTTACTTGAAAAAAGGCACGATAAAGGTCCTTGTGTTGATTGGTTTGATGTCTTTACTGAATGACCTCTATGCTGCACTACTTAAAGCTTGACTTCGCCTCTGCCTGAAGTTACCCTAGAGAGCTTTACTTAACAGGGATTAGTGTTTTATGAAGACAGATGTCTAATTCATACTCATCATGGCAATAAGAAAATCATGTAGGCATTTGTTTAGTGTTATAGCGCACATCGGGAGACTCGCGCGTGCGTTAAATTTAGGTTGGCGTCAAAAGGCCCAAGAAGTTTATAAAAAACGAACAGACATTAAGATCAATCACGCAAGCAAGAGGAGTGCATTTGTTGAGTGTTAGGGACACGCCTGCATGGATTCAAACATGGTAAAAGGCCTGGTTTGTTAAAAAAACGTACCGAAAAATAGGTTTACCTGGTAAAACAAATTCGATCTTGCAGTCCTCTTTGAACGTGAGAGCAGTTTCAAGATCAATTAAGTAAACTCTCCAGTCATTACCAAGTGACGAATTCTTCAACTCGTCGCAAGAAGGGACTTTCGGGCGTGGTTTTGAGGTATCTAGAACAAGCAGCAGTAATATTCACTAAGATGCTTGAAATTACTAATGATTATTCATGTCTAAGCATTTTTGTGACTCAATTATTGATACATTGTCATCCATGAACTTTCGCGATGAGTAAGAATTATGTCTTGAGGTGTCAGCTAATTCTAGATTTCAATCTCACAATGAACTATCACCCCAGTGAAAATACATCCCTTCCACCATGTCCTGTCACTCCCATCTGTTTTGGCCGCAATTAGAGACGACTTGCTCGAGTGTAAGTAACTTATAACTTTGTTTTAAATGTAATGTATGCCTTCTACCATATGAAAATAGCGCGTTACACCACAACAAAGGAAGTTCACCAAATTGGTAATGAGCGATATTCTTTGCATGCTCTGAATTGGTGACTCAGGTCATCTTCAGTACTTACTTGCACGATCATTGAAAGTGTAAACAAGGCTGTTAACGGAAACTTCGAGATTTCTTCTTAAAACCACATCTGTGTAGTTGTATCTTGTCGCATGGCAGAGCCACTCGTCAGCTTTTGACTTCACGACATTGAACGACAGACAATAGCTCAGAGACAGGCACATCCCTAGACATTCTTGAAATGTTGGCACAAGTCTTGTCTGACCAAGAGGGTCTAGAAATACAGCTATGGACGTTTCAGATCAAGGACACTAAGTTGTTTTAGTGAATTTTTATGGACCACAAGGCAACTAGAATATTTAATCATTATTTTCAATCAATCTACTGCAAGCATAAAGGATCAACATCACTTAGGGTGAACCTTGCAAGTATAATCAAGTAAATTAGCTTTCATGACATACTCGTCTTCGTAATAATGATGCGTAATACTCAAGAGATCAATACTCCATACCTAAAAAAATTTGCAAACATGATAATGCTATACCAACCGTAAATCCGAACATCTTTCAACTCTATCATGCCGAGTGCAGCCAAATCACCAGAGCGAAATGAGTTTGTTCCTCCTTGCACTCTGACAAGAATCAAAAATGTTGCAATGAAATGCAAGAAAAAGTCCATATTCGTTATGAGCTCACCGATCCACTTACTGGATTTGTTGATTGATCAATTACTTGATTGATTAATTGGGAAATTCATCGATTCACTTCAAAAGCTCACACTGATCGAGCGTAAGGTAACCTTTTACTCGGGGTGTCTTTCACTTCCACAACTGCAGCAATGTCCCAAAACAGATTCCTGACAATAGCGAGCCATAAGGAAGAATGAATTTAAAGTGGGGGGTCCATTTACTGTAATGCTTCTGTAAGGAGCAATTTTGTATACTTGAGTTATAACCTATTACTTTTTATGTTCATACCTCAGCATTTTCTTACTGGAAGCGAAACCATTAAGTACTAGCTATAAGTGCGTTTCAACCACCGTTCTTGCGTAAGCGAGTGTGATTCAAGGACTTGAATCTACTCTAAAATTTTGATTATTCCATAATTTATTTGCGGCAATCATCATTAACCTTAGTTAAGTTACGCAAAATCCAGCGAACGGAAAACGCTGTGGATGACAGGGAAAAGTTGGGAAATAGTATAGCTACGAATAGCGGGAACGGAAGTCGAATGTTATATTATATATATATATATATATATATATATATATATATATATGCATATAAAATATTTTTCTTCTACATTTTGTGATGTTTGGTAGACAGCGATGCCTGGGGAACTGCTACCCCCCCCCCCTTCCAAGGTATCAGTTTTGGCCCATAGGCGTCATTCGTTAATTATTCATCGAGGAATGGTCAATGCTTCGGAAGGTTGCAACAGCCTTGCCTGAAGTTCCTGATACTTTGAGTTCATCGGATATAGATAGATTGCGTAAAAATTATTTAAGACCTAGATTTAATAGTCCTGAATAAAAAGTGGGGAAATCGCAGATCTCGGCAATTAATAAGAGACTCACAATTTCTACTGTGCATGAGGTACGAAGAGTACACTACCAACCGAGCCTCTGAAGGGCTAGTAGTGTAAGGAAAGTGGCAGATTTATGGTCCCTATGCTTGGGCAATCCTTCCTACAAAGACTTGAAGAAATACTGTGCCAATCATCTTATGTGGGCCAGGTCTCCAAAAGATTGTCTTCTGGTAGCGAGGATCAGTGCGAAGGGTGCATCAACATCGCCATAGCTTCCACCATTTGTCCGACCGTCACGAACAGAGCTAATTAACTCGTAGCACTCACCATCGGCTACAAATGTGTCCCGCATGAAGTTCCAGTGGTTCCCCCAATCCTCATTTTATGGTGTGCAGCATATAAGCATGATTACTGGTTGCTTAGTGGAGAACATCGCAGTTTTAATAGGATGCCATCTACTCTCGTATAGTTTTAGAGAGCTCGACAATATGTTTTCTCCGAGTAAGGAACAAAGCGGCTCTTTACGTTTTGTCATGTTTCCTCCAAGGCTAATGGTAAGGCTAAGCTCAGTTCCTTCGTGCTTAGTCTTACACAAATTTGTGTCCGTCTTCTAGGAACAACAACAACAACAACAAGAATAAATTATTTTCTCAATAAATGCGTAAAAACGCGAAGGTTTAGTAGGCTAGAATGTTGCGCAAACCACTTATCAGTTACACCATTATTAAGTGGAAGGCATCCTTATAGCCGGAGCTAATCATATCGAGGTTGCCACCCTAATGAAGGTTAACTCAGAAATACCAACAATCAGAAATGACAGAGACATAATGGCATAGAGAAGTCAGTTAAAATAACCTAAGAAAGTTGATGTAACAAATAAAAAGTAAATTTTTAACGCTTAATTGAGAATGGTGAAGTCCAGGACCACATAAGCGTATCATTCTGACTTTATCAGTGAGTTCACACCGAGACCAAAGCTACTTTGCATACGAGGAAAGATTGAAGGGACCTCTTTCTCAAGCAGCGAACTCGAGTAAGACGTCGTTTTAACAAAATAAAAATTATATACTTTAAATAAAATACCTTGAATGTGAATAAAACAATCCCCAGCATTTGGATACCACCATGAAGACTGTATTCAATGTTACAGCATGTATATCTTATCCTCATATTTGATCATACTGATAGTGAAAACTTTATTCATTAAAGAGCAAGAACCAACAGCAAGCAATTGTGACGCCATCACCATATCACAGCCCATCACCAGCGCAACAGAAGAACGGACAATCAATATATATATATATATATATATATATATATATATATATATATATAATAGTTTCCTCATAAAGATTGAGTTCAGTTAAGGAGTGAACACTAATATCGTAACTTACAATTGTGTTCTTCAACAGATATCTGCATACGCAGTTATATAAACGAAGCCATTAATAATGTCGGAATGTGTTTTTTGAAGCTAGGCTTGGAACTGTGTGCTTTATTATTTAGATCGCAAAGGTTATTGCAAATGACAGCACCAAAGTACTTAATATTGCAGCTCGCATATTTCTCTGTACGTCTGAGTGGCAGTGATCGCTTTGGTCGAATACTGGCTAGTGTGATCGAGTTTGAAATACTTAAATAAGAGAAGTCATCAAGCACTTTAGGTAGTTTTTGATTGAGCCAGTAATGCTTGAACAAGCACAACTTGATTTTAATAACATCTGTTAACTTTGTATTCCAAGTTGCAAAAAAAGTTTGAGGTTGGGTCTTTATAATCTGAAAAAGTCTGATCGCCTGTTCTTGTAAATTAAATATTCTGCTTAGAGCTTTTTCGTCGGAAAACCCCCAAGTCATGCATCAATAGGTCATACGAGTTGGAAAAAGGTTGTAATATATTAACTTAATAGTAATTCCATCCATTAAGTGTCTAATTCTTGATAGCAAACCATTTGTCTTTACCAATTTTTTCATTAGTTCAGCGAGCTGAGCTTTCCATGATAGAAAAGAGTTCAATATCACTCTACTATACCTTACTTTATTTGACAAGAATTTTTGACTTCACTTTTAAAGTGAATCTGGTGAGGCAGCCTTTTCTCCGAGGTCTAAACAAAATAACTTCAGATTTACGTTCATTGAGTGGCAACCTAATGGCGCAAAGCCAATCGTAAATTCCAGAAATCTCGCGATTCATCGTCACTTTAGTTTGCTTAAGAGATCTACTCCTGTACAGAATAGTGATGTCATCACCAAAATGTTGTGCGAATTCCAATAGAGAGACATCTATGAAAGTCATTTATGTATAATATGAAAACCAAGGGTCACTGGGGAACACCACAGACTAAGTTACGGATTTCGGAATCAAACCCGTCAATAGTGACCTGTTGTTTGCGCCCCTCAACCTACGATTTAAACCAGTTGAGACATTCCCGCGAACACCATAAATTTCCAGTTTATCTGACAGTATTTTGAGGTTGACAGTGTCAAACAATTTTTGTAAGTCTAAAAACAAACCACAATCGTACTCGCCACGATCATTCATATCGCTTACTGAAGTCACAAGACTAGTTCGTAAATAATTTGTGGAGTAATTCTTTGAAATCCAAACTGTGAATCATATATAAGCTAAACTCAAATATAGACGCGTGTACATATTTTTTTTTATATATGTTTTCCCAATATTAGATAAACGAGAAATCCGAATAGATACTACACGCGTCTTTTGTCCCGGATTTGTAGATTGGAACCACTTTTTCCACTTTCTCAGGTTCCCAGGAAAGATCTCTTCAATAAAAGATAAATTAATAATGTATGATATGAGGGTCGAGAGAAAGCCAGACCTACATTTCAGAAGATAAGCAGGGATACTGCAAGGTCCGCATACACTAGAATTGTTGAAAGAATTAATGATGTCAATTATTTCACTGGGAATAGTGGGATGCAAAAATAAGCTTTTCTTAGTAGAAGAAGACGGCCTTGTTTTGTGGCGTGCAATTGCTTTGATCAGTGAATTAGGAGATAGATGCTTTGCTCTTGCTTACATTTATTATCGATTTAAAACCAACTCAAGTTTTACGTACATTGTTCTTGCTTTGAAGGACGTAATTCTGATAGTACAATAATTTACTTTTTTTCAATCAATCCCATGACTCAATTGCGCCTCCACTTGTGCTTAGTATAGGCGATATAATATAATATAATATAATATAATATAACATAATATAATATAATATAATATAATATAATATAATATAATATAAT